>NQLW01000081.1:2312686-2381815 GCA_002312845.1 Kalanchoe fedtschenkoi
TTTTTCACTAATTTCCTTGCGCTTAACCGGACATTAATCTTAATATTTAATTCTACCAAACGCAGCCTCAACGTCAATGTATTCATCGTCTGTTGTGCAGGCGCTAGTTTCAATTAGCATGGGACATGAGGTTTCAATATGTTTACCCTTGATGGTACAACTTACGCCTCTTTTTTCCCATTGTGGCTTATCATACCTTGGGTGCATCACCGGGACTGATGTCGACAAAACTAAAGGCATCTTATTTGAGGGTAATGTTTCATAGTTTGTCCTTCCTTTATTCTAAAGATTTTTTTTTCTTTTTTGTTAATGCGTTCTCTTCTCATTTTGTTGTCCATTTTTTTTTCTCCAGAATGTGTAGAAGAGGAATATGTCAATGAAATGAGTTGCTTTTCTCTTGCTAGGCACGGAGCTTGCCTTGTGGGTATGTGTTTCGACATTTTTGGCTACCAACATGACCACATCAAAATCGCCGACTTGGGAAATTGCAGTGAATCCTATTTTAGCTCCGTCTCTTCGTTGTCATTTGCAGTGATTTGGGGTCACATTTCCAATGCGGTTTCCGAGTCTGCAAAGAGGGATTTGTCCGACCTAAAAAACACACTCCGAATCAATCAGGAACAAAGATGGCAATCGATTGTCACGTTAAAGAACATATTCTCGTGTAGTGATCTACCATGGGAATTAAAGAAACAAGGCATGGACTTTTTGCTCGGCATTACTGAATCTGGTGGAGCTTCCGCCGGGTCCACAAAAGAGCCTGTTGACTCTTCACATTATATCACAAGTCTTTACGGTGCTTTACAGGTAACTTCATATATATGCTTTGCTTAGTTTTTTGGCAATTTGCTCGACATAACAGCTTTTTATTTTTCCAGAGTATTGAAATTCTTATGATGTCTGCACCAGATGCAGCGTTAAGAAAAAATGCTTATGAAGCAATGAAAAGGGTATATGTTTATATACAACAATCGTCATTTGTTGATTCGTATCTCCTGTTACATTTATTAACTGGTCACTCGGATATCGGTAGATACTTGCCGATATCACACCTTCACACAGACTTGACGTAATGAAAGCTTTAATTACCAGCAGCCGCGCGTCGTCAATGGTAAATCTTGAAATCACATCGGTTGTTCTTTGTGTTTGCTTAACCACAGACGTGTAACTGACCAGTTTCAATTTGTGCAGACTGCACTTCTCATAAATCTTGTAAGAGAAGAAATGCACAAGGAACAAAAAAGAGTTAACGGAGAAATTTCACCCGGAGAAAACGGAACATTTTGGAGTAATTCTGGCATCCTAGAAATAGTGGAGAATGTCTTACGGCCGCAGGGAGGGCCTCCGTCGGTTCTAGAAGACAGCGATGCGGTATTATGAACCCGTACCATAACTTCATTCCGCCCTTAAACCTGCAATGTCCTTGTCCTCTCACTGCTCCATTTTCCGCAGGTTCTGTCAGCCCTTAATTTGTACCGGTACATTTTATTAACCGAGCATAACGGTGAGTAAAACATCTTTCTATTACATACTTTTTCGTTGCTGATGTATTTTTCTTGTTAAAATTTTAATCCCACCTTGTCGGATCGTTACTTTCTTATCACAAAAAAAAATTATTCGCCCTACATCATCCTCCATTGACTTGGACTTTGCAGGGAAAAGTAACAGAACCGGCGTGCTGTCAGAGACCAATCTGCGCAGGGCATACGATGAGTGGCTGCTACCGCTAAGAACTTTAGTCACAGCACTTATGGCAGACGATGATGTCTCTGTAGAGTACAGTTGCGGCCTGAACCCTTTGGAGTTAGTGTTGTACCGCTGCATAGAGCTCGTGGAGGAACAGTTGAAAAATCCTTAAAATGTTGTCTCCAATCCAACTCCCCCTGGATAGATTTCAGTAAAAACTTGTAATATGTTTTTTCGAAATTTGTATGATACTCAGCGCTCAGGTTATCTTACATATAATTGAAAAATTGTTGCAAGTTGTAGTCTGTTGCACAGAATTTTTTTTAGGAAAAAAATTTAAAAAGGTAAAATGTTAGGAACTTAAGCTCAAGGGAAGAGCCAACCCAAAAGACTAGTCTATTAGGTGGAGAATCCCTTGCACTTAAGTCCCATTGCACAATCTCTTGTGCAACCAATGTGAGATATTGTAACATTACCGCCCTCTTTGAAAACTGACGCCCTCGTCAGCCTACTCTAGACGGCCTACTCTGAGCGGCTTCACTCTAGCACTTTGGCTTAGATAGCTCTTTCTCAGGTCACCCCCTCCTAGGTCGCCCCTTCCGAGTGGCGCCCACTACGGCCTACTCTGAGCGGCTTCACTCTAGCTCTCTGGCTTAGGTAGCCTTTTCCCAGGTCGCCCCCTCCGTGTTGGCTCTCAATGAAAGACACCAATGTTAGGAACTTAAGCTCAAGGGAAGAGCCAACCCAAAAGACTAGTCTATTAGGTGGAGAACCCCTTGCACTTAAGTCTCATTGCACAATCTCTTGTGCAACCAATGTGGGATATTGTAACATCTTGAACTATTACTATTTATCCAATTGCGGTACGAACTATCATGATTTTTAAAAATGTGTGATAAAAAAAAATTGAACTGATTTCAGATGACGCTGAAGATCAATTTGTTTGGTTTCTTAATATAATTAATTTTATTGAATTTGTTGAAGATTATGAATGTTTGAGTGTGAAAAGACGTAATTTTTCACACAAATCTAAATTTTGTAATAATATTAATTTAGAAGTGTAACGGTAAATTTTATTTTAAAAAATCAGTCCAATTTTTTTCGTCGTACTTTTTTTGAAAATCATATTAGTTCGGACCGCAATTGAGTAAGTGGTGATAGTTCAGGACCCTTTTTAGATTTTTTTCCTTTTTTTTAAGTCTGACATAAAATAAATACATTTTCCAAATAAATTTTTTAAAAAGTTTAATTAATTTCTATTTAATTATTTACGGTCTGGATGCTTTGTCTGTGTATGTGTTTATGGTTTGTTAGCACATGACTATATTATTTTTTTCTCATCTCAATTTTATTCATGAAATTATCCATCTATTGAATTCTTAAAATTATTTATTTGTTGTGGTTAACTTGTTAATTGTGCTGATGTATTACTTCATTACATAAAGGGTCTATGTATAGCTTATATAAATTTGGATATCACTTGGATATGGGAACACGGTATATAACTAATACAAAAATTGTTATAAGTGTACTGAATCGGTTGGTTCAATCGATTAGATCACGATCTAGATCGAGTTTCGGTCCGGTTTAATCACTCTTACTGAATTACATACATGTTGAACCAGATCAAATGGGCCGATTTGGTAAAAAGTAGTTGAACAAGACCGATTCTATTCGTCTAACGGTTCAAAATAAACCTATCATTAGTTGACCTATTAAATACTAACTTACATAATTTAATGTTAAATTGTGATTTGAATCCGGTGCCACCCAACCAATTGCTGACAGCATAAAACTGCACCGTTTCGCTTTTTTAAGTTAGCAGACACATGTATTTTCTTTCCTTTTTATTCTCGCGAGATCAAAATTTCTGTGTTGATGTGATACAAATCACATATTCAAAAGTGAAATCGGGTGGAGGAGAGAAGAAGATCGGCGGACAGAGAAAAAATTAAAATGAAAACAAACGTGTCTATTAAGTTATAAATAGTGAAACGATGTTGTTTTCGATACTACTTGCACTAATTGATTGCGCAGCACCGAATACAATTTCATTAAATTGTACAAAAATTAAGTTTGCCAAGATTGACTTTAGATGCTCACCATCAGACCAATTTCTTGTATTGTTATATTAGTTTAGGTTTTTATATATACATATTTAATACGATTTGTACATCCAATTGAACCGGTTAAATTGATGAATCAGAAAACAGACTTATTATGGATTTGAATTTTGATCCGATTTTAATAATTATGATTAACATTGTAATAGAGTTATAGCTTAATGATAAATATTGCGTGCTTGCTTCTCTATGTAAGTATGACTCATTCTACATGTTACATTGAAATTATAAAAGAGTCGAGTCGAGTCCGTTAAAATTTTCACGAATTCGAACTGAAACAAAATATTAGTGAATTTTTAAAATACATAATCAATCTCAGTTCATTTAATTTTAACGAGTTCGATTCGAATTCAAATTTTATTCAAATATTTAGATTGATATAATATAAATTTTAATATATATGATGAACAAGATTTGAACTAGTTTTATGAGCTTTGAGTTACTTGAACCTAATTTTTTAAACAGTAATTTTATAAACATGAAAAAAATTCCTAATCAACTTGATGACAAGCCATGAAAATTAGATGAAAAAAATTTAATAAAATTTTACTTCTATTTATTCATTTAATATTCATTATCTCTCTATTTTTCTAACCAAAATTAGAAATAGAATTGCTGCTAACTTGATTTCCATATATTTTCCTTTCACTCACATTTACTCTAAACCAAACACAGCCTTATTGTTCGTCTTCCTCCCTCGCCATGAAAATTGAAACACCAGTGCTGTCTGCTCTACAGCTGAGCGGCTGGAGCGCCGTCTTCGGAGGAAGATGGCGGCGTCTTGTTCAAGTCGAGTAGCAGAACGGATGGCGGGGTGGGATTCCGATTCCGGTCGCTGGCCGACAGACATATTTTCTTGGCATCCGGGGTGGACCCACCCGCCACCGCCACCGGGCGACGAGGGCCCTTTTTTCTCCTTCCTTTAGCGCCCCATTTCGGCCACTCGTCCCTCGGATCCGGCGCCGGAAACTGCCGCAGCCCCGACAGGAGCCGCGCCAACTTTCCGATTCTGTCCGTCAAACTCCCAGAACTTGCTCGGCTCACCAGGTCCTCCACGTCGAGCACATCCATCTCTTCCATCATCAGTTTATTGAACGCAGGAAGATGATGAAACAGAGCTTGAGGGGTTGGTGGTGGTGGTGAATTGAAGTTGGAGGATGGAAAAAATGGAGGTGGGTTTTGGTAGGGTTCGGAGAGATTAAGAAATAAGTGTAACTAATAATCTTTCTGATAATTATGATTAATTAGCATCATAGGCTTGTTAATCAATTCGAGTATTTTTGTTGATTATTATCGATAAAACTCCATCGTTAACTTATCAGAAAAAAAAATAAGTTTTCGTAGAAATCCAGTGGCCAGGAATTAAGCACAAATACATGGTTGGATTTTTTTAGAAAAATAAAGGTATTATTTTATAATTTATGCGCATTTATTAACGGTTATTAATAAATAACTGTTAATTTTTTTTTATAAAATAAACATAAAAAAATATTCGCTAACGTTAAAATTTTGATAATTTATTATGACAACCAATAATACTACAAAATCTGAATTTTATTTTTCACGACTCAATAAATTGTTATAATATTTCAATGAATAATGGTGTTTAAGATAAATTTTATTTTGATAAATTTTTCATTCAAATGTTAGAATTACGCATTTTTTTATGATGTTAAGATTTTTATAGTTTTTTGAGGTTTAGAGATAATATCTGTCCAAATATAAATTGTTAATTCAAATTCCAAATATCAGAGTCGGATGAACTCAATTTATTATCTAATAGTATCCTTTAACAATAATGCCTGTTACTTTTGTTTTCGCTCCGCCAATATATTGCATTCATTATTTGTTTTAACCAAATATATTTTCTTACATATTTTCAATTGAATTATTATCCGGTCATGTCAAGCAAATGCACAGACGGGTGATTATGCATAAAACAATTGTGGTTTGAGATAAAATAGAGTTATTTTATACACATCAAGATGGTTTTATCAATACGAAGACAAGTGTTGATTAGGGATTAGTCGATAAAATTTAAAACGGCCGTGTTTTGAGTGGCTGTCAAATTGATTGGCATGACTGGATAAGAATCATTTTTAATTCTATCATATTTAATTGTGCAAATATATCTCCTACCTAGATTATTTGTTTTGAGTTCAAACGAGTAAAGGAACCCATCGACCCGACGGCTCGGTTCGAGAAAAATTAAAAACCGAATCAAATCATTAGTCATCCTTTTTAAAATATGAAATTGTAACCAAACCACTAACATTTCAAACCGGACCGAAATCATCCGTTTCAAAACGAATGATTTTTTTAAATTTGAAACCGAACTCAATTACTAACATTCAAACCGAACAGACCGATTTCAAACCGAACCAAACCGCTCAGGAACGTCTTACGCACTGACGGATAGACTCTATTCTTTTATAATATTAGATGAATCAACTCATCATTTTTAGAATAGACTAGATCAACTCATTTTGATTCTTAACCAATATGTGTTGATAGCTCAAATGCCTTTTCTGTACTGTTGTAGCATTTAAGGTCGATTACGGAGATCAATGAAATACACATATTTCTTGGGTGTTTGATATGATTTAAATTTTTTCGGGCTAAATCAGAAACTAAATTTAGACTATAAAAGCCTTACGTCTCAAAAATCAAAATATCAACCAGTTCAACTACCCACACGATCCACTACATATAATAAATAAATTGCAAATTTTAAGGAAATAATGAAAAATTATAACACAATGTGCCACAATTCAATTGATAGATACAGACATACAGTATATCTAAAAATTTCTAAGCCAAAAAATTAAATAAAACAACTTATTATTTGAAAGCCCATTGGGGATAAGACTTTAATCATAGTTATTAAAAAAGCATATAATGGAAGAGGTTCTTTGGTAAACTTAAATGTATATCAAAAGTTGAATGATGTATGAGAATCAAAATAATTTAATTGATGATCTTTTATAATTGCTGAATGATTTTCTTTTATTTGATAACTTATTTTTTAAACATTTTGTATTATATTATTTTTATCATTTTCACATTTTTAAAAATAATAAAAATACGGTTAAATTATAAACTTAGTTTTAAATATTATTTATTTATTCATTTGTAGCATGTGATACAATATGAAACAAAAAATACAAAACAATAAAGTATGATTCGATTTAATAAGTAGGATGTCATAAAAATATTCACAATGAGATTTGATTCATATCTAAATGATTCAAATGTCAAAATAATAACAAATGAATCAGACTTTACAAATTACCGTTATGAACAAACAAACAAAAAAGCAATTTACTGCACACTAATAGGTTTCTTATTATATTGAACATTCAGTTAACCGAGTACTTTTTCTTTTCTCTTAATGAATATTTGAAAAGTCTGAATGATTTGTTACCAATTTTATATCTGAATCATTCAGAGGCGATATATATACAATTAGTATAATTATCTCCTTATTTTTTAATATCCTTTTGAAATTAACTATGTCCTAATTGTATTTCAATCAGAATCACATCAATCGATTGCAGCTAGTTTTTTCAATAAGAATATCATACACTTCATAAATAAATAATATTTTTATAACACGATATAAATTTTATTTTTATTTTTATGTTGTACAATTATAATTATAATTTAATTTTATACTGATAAATCATTATATATTAAGATATTTTTAAAAAATAAATTACTACATGAAAATAAATAATTCAATAATCAGATGTGATATGAAAAATGATAAGATCATTTAGATTCTCATACAACATTCAACTCTTAATTTTACAGAAAGACACTAAGACTAAAACACTAAGACGACCCGAAACACTATTTGTTAATAACAAGGTTTACGGATTTACAGACAAACCAGTGATTTTTTTGTGTAAAAAAGATATTAGCGACAACATTATTCTGTTGTTGTAGACCAAACGAGCGACGCCGACTCTTAGAGATCTACGACATTTGATTTTCCTTCTGCGCGATAATCGGAGGAAGCTGAAGCTGAGGCTGAGGCTGAGGCTCGGAGGCCGAGGCTCCACCTTCGACGCCTTTTCAGTACTAAAAGCCATATGCTGTTAGGCTCTCCAACCGAGCAGATGTGAGTCCTCCACCCAATCTCTGCCACGTGGAATCCTGTCAACAACAATTGTACGTGGCCGAGGCTGTTGCTGAGACTCGGACGAGCCGCCACCAAGGTCCGACGTCCGAACCTGCACCGGCGCCTTTCCCTTATTCAAGACCTGGAACCGAGGCTGAGGGTCGGATAAGCTGCCACCAAGCTCGGACGCCTGAATCTCCGCTGCCGGCGCCTTTCCCTTATTCAAGATCTGGCACCGAGGTTGAGGATCGGATAAGCTGCCACCAAGCACGGACGCCTGAATCTCCGCGGCCGGCGCCTTTTCTTTGTTTAAAACCAGACGCCAAGGCTCAGGCTCGGACGAGGTGCCACAAAGTTCGGGCGTCCGAAATTCCGCTGTCGGCGCCTTTCCCTTGTTCAAAACCACACACCGAGGCTCGGACGGGCTCCCACCGAGGTCGGAGGTCCGGACCTCCTCCGGCGCCTTTCTCTTGATCAAAATCCGAAACCGAGGCGGAGGCCGAGGCTCAGATGAGCTGTCCCCAACTTCGGAACTCCGAGCCTCCACCGGCTGAGGCTGCGGCTCAGACGGGCAGTCACCGCTCAAAACTAGACGCCGAGTCTCGCTAGACGTCCGAATCTGCACCGGCGCCTTTCCCTCTTTCAAAACCAGATGCTGAGGCTGAGACTGAGGCTCGCTGCCACGGAGGTTGGCCAGAAACCTCGCCGCCTTCCTGTTGCTCGAAAGCAGCTCCTTCACCGTCTCTTCAATGTCCAGCACGTCCATCTCCGCTCGCACTCGAACCAAATCGGTCAAGAAATCAATAAACTTTTCAGTAGAGGAGTGACAGAGCAGATCGGAGATGAAGAAGAGAGTATCGCAACGCCAGCTGCGGTGGCGCAGCGTCCAGCTTACTTATAGCAAAATTTGGAGCGAATCCGATTCGGATTCGGATTAGGATTAGGGTTTTGGTGGGGTTTAGAGAGATTTAGAAGTAAGTGCGATTTAAATTATTTGATAATGATGGATTAATTAGCATCGCGCCATGCGTCTTGTTAACGGTTTTTGATTTTCATTATTATCTATAAAATTCTATCTTAACTTCTGAGAAAATTTAAGTTTTCTCAGTAATTCACTGGCCCTGATTTAACCACAAATAAATGGTTGGATTTTTAAAACATAAATAAAGATATTATATTATTACTTTATAATTTATGTGCATATTTGAATTAACGGTTAGTTGTAAATAACCGTTATTTTTTTACAGTACAAACACAAAGAAAATAGTATCTACTAACGTTAATATTCAGATCATTTATTATGACAATGAATAATGCAAACAAATTCAATTTTTATTTTTCATGACTCAATAAATTATCATATTGTTTAAATGAATAATGGTGTTGAATTAAAATTCTATTTATTGCCACTCAAAAATACTTCAATTTCCATCACGCTAATTTAATGACTAAGGCTGCAAACCAGTAAATGCATTCCTTAATTTCTCGATAAAAATACTCTATGAAATCCAGATTCAGACTAGAAAAAAAAGGACCCGATGATTGTAGGCATCACCAATCACAACATTTTGTGTCATGTTAAAAATTAAATAAAATAAAATTAATAATAATTCATCACGTGATACTCTAATTTTATTTTTTAATTTCACATGTAACATCCGATGCCACTTAAATTTAGTGAATTATATGTCCACAGAAAATGACGTGGATGAAAACCCATATCCGAAGATTCGACCTTGCTACAATACCCAATTGGGGATTTCAAGATTTGAAAACTTAAAGAGTACAAAAAGGTGGCGGCTTTTTAATTTATTTAATTGAAGGAGGGAGAAGTGAGATTGCTTTGATTCAATTTTTGAAGCTTTTGTTTGTCTTTCAGCTTCTTGCCTTTGTCATCTTTTGCGCTTGTGACTCAAATTCTGGCAAGGTGGCAAACAGGGTTTTTAAATGTTCAAATTTGGTGAGACCCATCTGCACAATCAAGCTACTTAACATGTTCCCTTTATTGCTCTTCTTATTTCTTCTTCCTAACTGCATCTTGGAGCCGCTAAGAGCCTCTTCAGACTGGTGAGGAATGAGAATGAGGGAGCTGAAACTTCATGCTGTGTTTTCTTTGGTTGCTCTGTGGAGTCTTCAGGCCATTTGGGCTCATGGGTTCATTCCAAATTCAGCTCTGCTACCAAGCTCAGGAAGCTCTCTCACCAGTCCTCCATTTGCTGCCTTGGCTGATTCTGATGCTTTCAGTCCAGCTCCAGGTAACCGGCTAGCCCTCATTCTTGAACCATTTAGCGTGAGAGTCGAGTCAAAGCTGTGAGCTTTACAGTTGATGTGATTTATAGGGGCTCAAGTAGTGAGTAGTAGAGATGGAAATGATAGGCATTTGGAGAAGAAGATTCTGATAGGACTTGCAGTTGTTGCTGCCGCTTTAGCTTCTCTCGTAGTCTCCATGATCTGTCTGTGGATGTCCAGAACCTCCTCGCATCGGTCAGAGAAAGATACTAACCGCCAACCAGGTAACAATTTGAGACCCAAGTATCAAATCTGCTGATTAAAACATGTCTCCAAATGAAGCTGTCGTTTGAAATAGATAGTGACAGTTTCAGCCCTGGATGCCGAAAAGGGTCCAAGCTTACACCCGGTGTCTAGCAAGTGGAGTACTGCAGCTGCGAAGAAGCGGAGAGTAGCTTTCATTGAGTATGAGATACTGGAGAGCGGAACGAATGGCTTCTGCCATGAAACAATCTTAGGAGAGGGACGTTCGAGCAGTGTTTACCAGGCTCAGCTCGAAGATGACTCTTTTGTTGCAGTGAAGAGATTCACTGCTGGAGATGCAAATGCTGGAAGACAATGTCAGGTACCTTGTAGTGAAACCTCAACCGAAAGGCAACCTTAAATTGAACCAAAAATGTGTCGTTGGCTAGTCAAACCATTTTCTCCGGGTCTGAAGGATACCATTTGATCCTCTTCTTGCAGAATGAGATGAAGTTGCTGAGTAGAGTTCGGCATCCGAATATAATTTCTCTCAGAGGATTTTGTGCTCATGAGGAGGCGAAGTTGCTGGTCTACGAACTGATGCCCAACGGATCTCTTAGCAGCCAGTTGCACGGTAGGCTAGCTGTCTCCTCTTGCATCATGGGCCCGAAATAAAATAGCTTCTCCATTACACACTACTTGTTTCCTTTATCAAAACACAGGACCTGCTCGAGGGCGCACATTGAGCTGGCATACACGGATGAAGATAGCACTTGATACAGCCAGGTATCTCGATTTCTCTTCCTGCGACAATTTCATACTCTACGCTGCATCAATCTGATCATTTCAGTCACTACTGTCGGCCAGAGGATTGGAGTATTTGCACGAGCGTTGTAGGCCACGGGTGATTCATAGAGATCTGCAATCGTCTAACATTCTCCTGGACTACAAATTCAACGCCAAAGTAAGAAGCAAGATAATTTAACATTGGATGTATTTCACTGTAAAAACTGTGACCACTTACGATTTTGTTTCTCCGATTTCCCCCAGCTAAAAGGCTTTGGTCTAGCTGTGACAGCGAATGAGGCGCAAAATGCTGATAGCATCGAGTTGCCTGGCACACCTGGATACGTAGCACCGGAGTATCTACAAGACGGTACCTGAAATAACAAGTGACCATTAGAATAATATTCAGAGTAAAAAATGAGACTTTCCTGAGTTTCAGTTTCTGACAGACTTGCTGCGCGCTATCAGGTAAATTAACGGAAAAAAGCGACGTGTATGCATATGGAGTCATACTGCTGGAGCTACTCTTCGGAAGAAAGGCTGTCGAGGAGCTATCCCCGGGACTTTCACAATCCATCGTTTTTTGGGTACTCTCGAAAAGCACAGTTTATCTCCCACCGCAAATCAGCTTCGGGAAAATTTAGAATTGATGATATGTGTGCCTTGTCGGAATTGCAGGCCATCCCGCAGCTCACGGACAGGTCCAAGCTCCCCAATATCGTCGATCCTGTGATCAAAGACACAATGGATTTAAAGCACCTATACCAAGTAAGCAAATGGAGAACCTAGACGACTCTGACAGGAATTTTCACCAATGAATGCTTACCTGGATTTGTCGTGCGCTTGTCTAGGTTGCGGCAGTGGCGGTGTTATGTGTGCAGCAAGAGCCAAGCTATCGTCCGTTGATAACAGACGTTCTATACTCCCTAGCGCCACTCGTCCCCTCTGAGCTCGGCGGATCAGGAAGAGTTGGCTAACGGCTCCATCCACAGTCCCCTCAACCCCGCTATTCTCCCCCAAGATCAACCCCTCTGCTTCGCCACCAAGACGGACACTTTTCACCACTATCTGCCTCACCATTTCTTGACAGTGACGTAAAATTTTATTTTATTTTTTTGCATCCATTTTTTCAAACAGACATCATCTTAAAGCCAGGGGCTCATCTCATGTCCATAGATGATCATCTCCGTATAGCAAGCAGGGCAAAGCTGAAGTTGGGCTTGGGTTCTCTTGTTATTGGGCCTAGTCCAAAATTTGACAATGTATGTGGCTCCTGGGATGTCCAACTGGTAAAGCTGATATAAATATATTGACAATGAGGACAAAAGAAGAAAAAAGTGGACAAGATTGAATAGAAAGTATTCAAAGGAGGCACATGCAATTTGAGGAACATCATTTTCATGTCCTGCTAATCGTGAGGTTGATGCCAGCAAAAGAAATTCAATTTATACCCAAAAATACAAAATTTTCAAAATCACCAGCTAGCTGCTCAGAATCACATAAACTATGGACTCCATCAATCATGCTAATTGAATCAAATCTTCAACTAAGATACAACTTTTTGCATGATTATTGTATTATTGACTAATCTAAACGTGTTTAACTTGTCCTTCATCTTTTGTCCATAGTAGAAATTACTGAATATTCACTATCACTTCAAATTCAGTTTGAATAATTCTATGCACTCTTATAAAAAAACATTTATTCAACTAATAGAATTTCGACTTAAAAACTACAACATAAATAAATTCTTTTAAATATAAACAAATAAAAGAAGGAATAGAGTAGTTTCTTGTTAAGAATAGCTCATATACCAAATAAAGTGTACATGTCAGAGTGGAGCGGAGATAGCGAGTTCAGTGAGGATTGAGGAACAAGCGAGTCGCTCCCCAGTACGGTACAGGAGTAATTTCATAAATCTGTATTTAGGATTATTATTATATTATGTTATATATGTGATTGTAACTCTAATTGGTGATACATCATCAATAAGAAACAACCGCTCATTCGTCCTGAAAATATAGACACACTGCCCGAACCTGATTAAATCTTATGAGCTCTTTATTATTATTTGCTTGTTTATTAGCCAAAATACTCAACACTGCTTAATACATGCATAATAATCTTAAACAACAAGTAAAAGCATATACATTCAAGAGAACCAAAAGAGAGGAAGGAGCACAGCTAGCTCCAGATTTGGTTCAAAATTGGCCACTCATGTTATCTTCATGATCTTCATCTCATTCATTTTCAATGTCTTTGTTATCATTAACTAAATTCCAAATGAATCATACAAAAAAAAATAGCAGCATTGTACTAATGGACACATATCTCTAATTATGGTTTAGTTGAATAGATGCATTTCACATAAAAGACCTTGCTGTAAAGGAAAGATTGATAATTTTTAATTGACTAGTACTGACCTGGTGGATAGCGGCTGATTGGGAGGTCCATCCATGTGATTTTGGCTGCGCTAAAAACATGAAAGAAAGTTGCTTCGAATAAATAAGTCGCAAGAGAAATGAAATTGATGCTACAACAATTTATTGTTAGTAACATGGTATTCAACTTTAGAATATAAATGGCTACATGTCTACTACATGAGGTGGTCACCAAGCAACTACCTTTTCAAACAAGTGAATGAACAACACTCAAAACGAAGGACCACCACATGAGCAAAAACGACAACAGAGAAACATCTCAAGTGGATTGGATTGGCCTGGTGATATAAATGTGGTCAGATGTTGGAACTATGTGGTAGCAAATGGGTCAACATTAGCAGCAGCAGCAGCAGCTTCAGTGAATGAATATTTAAAAAGTAAGATAGGGATATTGCAGCCTCTTTATATATGTATTATGTAGTGAAACAAATACAGACACATGCGCAGGAGAATGGGACTAACAGATCAATGCATGTGGGTGACCAGTCCCAAGATACATATCCAATTTCAAAGATATTTGCCTTCTCCACATGACACTTGAATAGATCACACATCACTAGTTCACATTTGGTACTAGTCTACAAAAGATCATATCGTCTTACAATGTATTTACCAAACATTAGAGGACTCATCTAGCAATAATCAATTAAAGGTTTGGTCAGATGGATCCGATAATCAAATGGGTGAACATGAGTATCTATCATATGAGACATGAAATGAGGTCCCTATACCACCACAATTAACTAGTTGATGATATGTGGAGATGCAAGTGCAGGTGAAGATGATCAAGGAGTGGTTTTTGTTTGCTACGGAAAGAGTTAGTGTTTCTAATTTTGGCTGGCTATAATGTGAGCCACAATGCTATGATGGGGAGAATCTAGCAACCCTACAAAATCGAATAATGAAAGCAACACATAGTACAAACTTTCATTCAACTTACAACTTATAAGCCATGTTGCACTAGTCAAAATCCAATAGAAGAACATAGCCAATCCATTGCACACTCCTTTGTGCCATAATGGTGTGCATTCTTATCCCCACTTATTTTATTTTTTTGAAAAAAAAATGATTAAAGGTGTGTGTAGAGCTACTCACAATGATAAGAAACATTACCCACTTTGTTGAAAGTAGCCCACCATTTTTCTTGGAGAGAAAATTATACATAGATACTTACTTGATGGATGCCTTATTCTTGCCTCAACAATGTCCACATTATTTGCAACCTTCTTGGCTAGGCACGAGCCAATCCATCTTAGGTCCCTTTTTCCTTGCAACAGGTTGGGAGGAGCATAGCCCAAGCATCATCATAAATCTCGAAATCTTGATCCTCCATCTGTCAATCATAGCAATCAAGATTATCATTCACATGTTTCCTCACCGTGATAACCATGTAATGAACGTGAGGTATGTAAAGTAAAAACCACACTCGAAAAACACAAGTTCCGAAAAGTAATACATCTGTAGCCATATGGTGTGGATATGGATACCATCAGATGTGGAAATCCAAAACTGATCCGAACATGAGAACTGTAACATGCCCATAAGAGCCACAGGCCGAGAACGAGATTAAAAATGGGATATTTTGATATGCTGATGTTAGATAAAACATAAACATATATGGTGCCAAGGTTACTTGATGATTCAGTCGACCCATTGATTTTCTTGTCTGAGACCACTCACATGTAGTAGAATCTGAAAGATTAAGACCATAGATCTTCCTTGGAACAAATTGCAGTTAATAATCCCAGACAACAGCCACTGTATCAAATATAGGTCTACATCACTGTATGTGAACTGAATTTGGTTAACTTCACATTTGCTATCAGCTAGCTAGGGATGATAAACTTGCCCATTTGCCAAGTTGTGGTTTAACTAAAAGATAACCTAAAGAATTTTCTAAACCACCATTTTAATAGTATTCTCATACAGGGATAGATGAAGCTCATCATCTCATCTTGTAGGACCCAAGCCCTAGTTATTATGGTAGCCAGTTAACCCCAAAAAATAAAATTTAAAAAAATGACAAAAGATATAAATTACTACAAAACCAACTACATATAAGCCTCATCTTTACTCCCTCTTCCTCATCCTCAACATTCTCTGTCCAGACATTTTCACCAACAGTTTGAGGTCATAAAAATCTTAGTCAGGCATTTTAACAGACAGTTTCGGTTTCGGGTCATCAAAATCGCAGCTTCAAACTAACTTACTCATCCCGGCATTTTCACAAACAGGTGGAAGACAGAACTTACCCTCGTTTCAGCAACATGGTCAGACCGCAGCAGCGCTTCCGCGGCGTCCGACAACGACATTGGGGCTCCTGGGTCTCCGAAATCCGTCACCCATTACTGTAAACCCTCGACCGAAAATCTCAAGCTCCGATTTTTTTTCCAAAAGAAAAGTTAATGTCGAAAATATCATCTTTTTCGTCATCATTTTCTGACGCAATTTTTGGATTTTGCAGCAAGACGAGAATTTGGCTGGGGACGTTCGAGACAGCAGAAGACGCGGCGCGAGCGTACGACGAAGCCGCGAGGCTGATGTGCGGGACGCGAGCCAGAACCAACTTCCCATACAACCCCAACGCCTCCCAATCCACACCCTCCAAACTCCTCTCAGCGAACCTAACCGCCAAGCTGCACAAATGCTACATGGCCTCGCTGCAGCTGACGACGACCGCAAAACAAACCCCAAAGCCACATTCCAAGCCGCACGACTCCCACAGCGTCAGCTCCGTTCCTGACGTCAAGTTGGAAAGCTGGTCGCCTGATAGCTTGTCGCCTTCGGGGAGCTGGTCTCCGGCGACAATGGAGAGGCTGGAGGAGCATCACATTGAACAGATGATCGAGGAGCTGCTACACTACGGATCGATCGAGCTCTGCTCTGGTTGACGGCGCGTAGTTTGTGGCTGATCTTGTTTTTTCTTATTTACGAATTGACCCCAGATTCGTTACCGAAAATTGAGATTAGGTCCTTTAGAGTTGATTAGGGGATTGGAGATGAATTATCATTCTAAGACTAAAGTGACCTACTTGATGAGATTTATGTATATTTTTACCCAATGTAATATTCAGCCCATATAAGATATATATATGATACGTATGATATGAGATAGTACATCCACTTTTCCACATCTCTAAAAAAAAAAAAAATTCATTTTCAACGTAAATGATCTGGTCGTTGAAAACAGTTATAAATGATGAAAACGGTTACAGACATCTGATTTTCCACGTCTTGATTTTCTTGAATCTCTAGTCATTAAAACGGTTATGCAAGTTGATTTTGAGTTATGTGCTTCGATATTTGTAACATTTTTGTGCACTTGTATGTGTATAGGGTAGTAATGCGAAAAGGGTTTAAATGAAGGAGAAAGTGAAATTATGTACATTAAAAGTTATGTAGGTGTCATTTGAGAATTTGGAATGGTAAAATGGTCTTAGGTATGTGTAAGTTTGGTGTTTGGAAATTAGACATACATATAAAGAAAACCCTACATATAAATTTATCAAGTTGATGTATGTGTGTGAATGGGGATAGTGTAAATACCTTCCTTGATGCAACAACCTATATTGGAAAGGAACTAAAGAAAACCCTATTCATATACAAGCACACAAGTGCATCATATTCTTCTAACCTTCTACTCAAAAAGTGTCCTCTAGTTGCCAAAATGGCATGCTATAAAACAAGCTTGGGATATAAAGCAATGTTCTTCTTGCACAACATAGAGATTAAAAGATTAGGACAAAGGGAGGCTCTAGTTCTTTTCATGTCCCATAAAAGCATGGCATTTCACCTCATTAGTCAAAAAGAGGGCATTATGGTCTTGGGGCTCCTTTTACTTCTTCTCTAGTTTTGGACATGGTTTCATTTTGTTACCGGAGTGTGATTATCTTGTGGCTCATTTTCACAACATGACAAGATAACTTATGTGTTAGATGTAAAGCATGTGATATGTTTTTTATTATTGGGTAATTTGATAAGTCAAGCACTCTAGCGATTTAGTCGTTAAGTATAGGGTTTAGGTTTGTTAATTTTAGTATCGAAAATCAGTAGCTTCTCATGCCATTATTGACGATCTTGATCTCATATAATTGGAGAAGAAGGTGATAAGAAATATAAGGTGTGAGATTATGCTTCAAGTAAAACAACATAGGTCCTTTTCATGGAGAATCCTACAAGCAAAATCATTTTCTTTAGACATTATGTATCGAAATATCAACGACTTCGCACTCCTTTTTCTTGTTTATGATATAGGTGATAATCCATACATCAGTCCACAATATAGATTATGACAAATAATAACATATTATTATAATATAAAAATTATCTGATAACAAAATGTCTGTATCGAAATTTCATTTTATCAGCATTTGCTTCATTAATTACCTCCATCCTAGGATATGTGATCTTCCTACAATTATTCTGTTATTGTGAGAGCTCTTGTGAACCACCAATTAAGAGGTGATAAAATGTAGTGAGAATCATTAGAATGATCATGCTAGTGAGCTTGGCCATCATTTTGTAGTTTGAAATTTTTGTAGGCAATGCATCATTATTGATTCCTTTTTGTGATCCTCCTAGCTTATTGAGATTACACTTGAACAACCTCCCCCTCACCTTTAATTATGCAAGCCTCAAATCATGTTAAAAAATCATCATTTACTAGTACCAATTACCACAATAAAATTAAAGGTAATTCTATAATTGATTTAATAAGAAGCTAGTGTGTGGTGGTAAAGAGTTTAAAAGGTACTTTTTGATATTATGTTACTTTTAGGTTTTAGAAAAAAATTGAGGAAAAAGAAGGAGATAATTAAATGAAAAGTTAGATAAAAACATACAAGAAAATTTATTTAAGTTAAAGAATATTTTAGTATTTTATCTAAAAAATTTCACTCCTAATCAAATAAAGAAAAAATAAAATAAATTACATAGAATTCATTTTTCCTCAAAAGTTTCCTCACACCAAACACGGTCTTAAAGTTTGAACGTCGCTTAGACATTGAACATAGTATTGAGCGGTTACGGATCCGGTGCTGCGCAGCGCTTTGCTGCGATCGCAAAACGACGTCGTTTTATGCTATAAACGACATCGTCGCGTGTACTGTCGCTTTATACCTATTGAGCATACTATTGAACGTCCCTTTATACATTGATATCAAAAAATAAAAATTGATATCAAATAATTAATGTCAGACCGGAGAATTAATAATATATAGAACGTATCTAATTCCAATCAGTCATCCAAGCAATGTGCTACAGTGATTGGGTAGTTATTAATTTTATTATCGGCATATAACTGGCACGTGACTTAATAAATAAAAATAATATTTAAAAACTTATTTATTTAATAGATGGTGATTAATAATTGAATCATAAAAAAAATAATTATTCTCACAGCAAATTATTTTGCAACTTGAAAGCTGAAATATGATTCGGAATAATAGAGCATATATATTTCTATATTAAATTGTTACTCCTTATAATCTTTTAGTCACACATAATATTGTTAATTTCCAGTCCAATGAAGTGGTAATTGAATCATCCCTACATAATTATGCAATCAAAATATTTTGTAAAATGTGTATTTGGGCCGAGTCGCCCAACTTGTATGGTCAAGTTGGGCTTTTGCAATTGGGCCATTCGTAATAATTTCGGCCCAGCAAGAGCTCATCATCCGAGTTGGCTGTACACAGTATAAGCATGTATTACTACTAAACAATGTATTAAGAGAGAGGTTTAGCAATTTAAGAATCATTTTCGGTTGTTTAAGAAAAAGCTAAGAATATTTTCTCTCTCTTTGACCTGGTCTCTTAAGTCGTGTGCTTCATTGATTTATCTGGTCAACCATCTTACGTATAACTTATAGCGTACCCTTGCTGACCTGTCCATCGACAAGTCACCAACCCGAAAAACACGACTTATCCATCGAACGATCAACGTTTGAGTACATTGCAAGGAGCAAGCGCGTTTCACAGAAATTAATAATTCTTTGAATTATTTTAGAAAAAAAACTGACTTTAATTATTGGTGAAAATTCACATTTCGCCTTCTTTATATTATTATTATTTTTCAAATAAACAAATGAACTTTCAATGTGTTAAATGTTGTCAACGTGGTTTCAGTCTAGTTTTGGAATCTCATACTATAATACAAACCCTCCAAAAATCAATAAATCAAATATAATGAAAATAAAAAAAAGAAATTAATATAAGGATATTCTATCTCTGACATTAAAAAGCTATTTTTAGATGTACATATAAAAATTATAAAAAAATATATGTTATATGTATTAATAATATTTGGTATATTACTAATTACAAACAAAACTCAAAAAGAAAATCCAAAATTAATAATATTTCATCTGTTTATGCTTTATGGTGATTATGTATTATATCCCTCTATTATAAACTAAATAATGTAAAAAATATTTTAGTTGAGACCCCAATTGTATAAGCGGTGATAAATCATGACCAATTTTAAAATTTTTCCTAATAAATTATCTGATTCAAAAACTCAACACCCAATGATAATAAAATGTCATAAATTACCATTTAGTTAAATTTTAATTATCACTAAATAATTAGAACATTACAATACCTTTCACACGTGAGTCAATAATTTTGTTCTTGCTTTCTTAATTAAGCGGTTAAGATTTACTAAACTATCATTGAATTATCCTCAATTTCTGACTTTTTTTCGTCTCATTTTTTTTAAGTTGGAAAAAAGATTGCAAATGGGTTGTTTTTATAGTTTTTATTTCGATTTTTTTTCTTACTAATCAAGTTATTATTGTTTCAAAAACATGCTTCCAAACCATTGCCTACCAAAAACATAATTATTGCTTTCAAACACCAACTTCAATAAAGAGGCCAAACAATAAAACAACCCTCCAATCTCGAAATGTTCTCATTATACATTTGTATGCTTATACCGACATCGGATATATTACCGCATCCCCTTTTTTTCATAGATTATTGTATATCTAATACCGAGTTAATATTTATAAAATAATTAATTTTATAATAAATATATATATATTGTGAATTGTGTTGACTATATTTTGTCAGATTTTCAAAAATTATATAAATATAAATTAACGTCGAATTTAATTAAAAACTGAGACTTTAATAAAAAAATTAATTTACAACAACATATATATACAATTGTAAGAAGTTGGTGGGAAGTATAAAAAATTCAACCACGAAGTTTCATCAAAATGGTGCAATTTGGACTGAAATATTTATCTTCATGTTTAATTAAAAGGGAAAAAATATTCAACTACGAGTCAACCGTCACATTCACGAAATAAAATAAATAAATTTCGACAAGAAAAAAAAAACAACAACAAATCCAACACAAATAAAAACCAGCGACGAACCAAACCAGCCCAGAACTAACAACAATGTCGATAGTGGCAAAACAGAGCTCCACATCCGCCATCCACCACTTCTCCGCAATCCCCGCCTGCTTGCGCCGCCCCATAGAAGCAGCAGCGGACGCGCCGTCCACGACCTCCACGTCCGTCTACGCGACCGATTTCGGGGCGTGCGTCCTCACCTGGACCCGCACGCTCCTGGGCCGCACGCTCCGGATCCAGCTGCAGGGCGGCGCCTGTCTGGACCACACGGTCAAGATCCGGAGTAAGCCGTTCCTGCTGTGGCTCAACCGGGGGTCGAAGGCGGCGGACCGAGTTCGGATTTTGTGGGATTTCGCGCGGTGCAGGTTCGGATCTGAAACAGAGCCGGAGGCGGGGTTTTATGTGGCGGTTGTGGTGGGCGGCGAGGTCGCGGTGCTGGTCGGGGATATGGCGAAGGCGGCGTACGGAAGGTTGAGATTGGGGTGTGGGGATGGGAAGAGGAGGCAGAGGTTGGTGCTGAAGAACGAGCACGTGCACAGCACGAGGTTTTACAGAGCCACGGCGGCCATCGGGGACGGTAAGAAACACTCCCGACGGGTGTATTGCAACCAGTCGGTTCATTTTTTAACGTACTAATCGTATTTAGAAATTTAGAAATCAAACCAAATGAGTAGTTTTATTTATAAAATTAATGGTTTAATTCGGTTCATATGAAGTCTTATTGCTATTTTACGGAAAACACCTGAACCGAATTATTTGTTTTGTTTGTTTTTTATTTATTTATTTTTGGTTCTTAAATTTCAATGTTATAGCATTAGGCTTTTGGCAGGAGTGCAAACAAGGCGATGCGTACCCGGTTAAAATTCGTTTAATTATAAACAAGTTATCGAGTATGAGCAAAAATTTTAGGCTCGTTTAATAAGCAAACAGAGATTGAGCAAATAGTACTCAACTCGTTTATGTTCGTGAACAAGCTCGTTTAATACTCGAATTACACTTGTTTATTATTCGAATTATATTTGTTTTAGTATTACTCATTTAATACTCGTTTAATACTCGTTTAATATTTATTTTACTTATTTAATAGGTGAGATATTTATTTAATAATTATTTTACTATGATGTTTTATTTATTCGAGAAGTTTTCGAGCCGAGTTCGAATAGTTTAGTTATATTTTGAGTTCAAATATTTTTTGAGCCGAACTCAAGTAGTTATTGAGCCGAGTTTCAAGTAGTTCGAAACATATATCGAGTTCGAGTAATTTTCGAGCTCAAGATTAAGAAAAAATCAGCAAACCAAGTATGAACTTTACTAAAGTTCTTCGAGTTCGAACCAATACAAATACTAATCGAGCCGAGTTCCAGTACTGCAATACCCGGCTCGGCTCGTTTGCATTTTTGGGGGTTTTTAACCGAGCTAAACCGAACTGTAATCAAAATATTGACATTTAAACCGACCTAAACTTATCAATTTAATTGGTTCGACTCAATTCACCGGTTTGTTATTTTCGCTGGTAGGTAAAAAGGTGAGGATTTTGATCGAGCATTTCTACACGGGGAGGGATTCGGGGCTGAGATTCAGCTTCAACGGGTTGCGGGCGCTGGAGGTCGATCGCCTGGTTTGGAAATTCCGAGGAAGCGAGCGGGTCGAGTTCGACGGGGCGGTCGTGAGCGTGTTGTGGGACGTGCACGGGTGGCTGTTCGAGGAGAGGAACAGGAAGAAGAGGAGGAGGGGGGCGGAGGGCGGGGACGCGTGCGGGGTGTTCGTGTTTGATTTCCGGAAGGTGGCAGGCGCGGGGGAGCGCGAAAGCGTGTCGCTGAGCTCGATCTCGTCGTCCGGGTCGTCGCGGGGGAGCTCGGCCTCGGCCGTGGATTGGTGGAGCGTCGGGGAGAGGGAGATGGAGTGTTGCGGCGGAGGCGGAGGGTTTTCGCTGGTGGTTTATGCTTCCAAGTGTTGAGAGATCTGGAGCTTCACTAGCCGGCGTCATGGCGGATTTTGCTGCTCGAAATCCGACTTTCTTCTTCAAAACATCGCCGCTTTGTTATTAAACGACGCTGTTCTGAGCTAGCGACTGGGGGCAGTTGCAGGGTTCTGCTTCGGAAGCTCATGATGTTGGTCTGCTGCTGCAAGCTGAAAATCTGGTCTGGGCTTGTGTTGGGCTGAAGCTTAACAGGCTCGTATCGTGCCCGAACCTGAACTCATAGGACCTAGTTAACAGAACGGCGCCGTTTCACGGTGAAACTCATAGTGTATAAACTACAAACCTACTCATGGTAAATCTCCAAAATTGAGTTCATGACATTGTAACGGTTATTTCATTTTTGTCAAATAATTGGCTCCATAACTATTAGATACAGCAACTTTATTTTTCATTTTTTCAAAAAAATAATAAAAATAAAATTTAAAAATAAAAGTAATACATAAATGTATTTTCGGAGTCTGAATACAAAATAGATCAAAATAAAGTTTCGGTTGAGGATTAGAAACAACATTAAATGTCTTAAAACTCATTGATTAAGCCTTTTGCACATAAATTACTGAACTAATTTATGCTCTTGCATTAACTTTATGTGTGGAATGTTATATCGTACCATTCGAAGCAAGCCACGATCAATTTTCATACTTATTTTATATGATCATTAAAACACTTCTACCATTATAAATATTGTAGTATTCTAAATATTTTATAGTGATTCAATTCTAGCACTGTTTCAAAATTGATGGTGCTACATTTAAATTGAAGAAAATTGAAGCTCAATGGTAACAATACATCTGGTACGAGGTGGGAATTCTATTTCCCTTTGAAGTAGGCTAGCAAGCCGATCAGGGGAGCGTTGATGTAAGTCGTTGGCTCGGCTTGGGTGGCGTTCTGCCTGTTATCGGGGAATGAGTCATCGTCCGCCGGTCCACCAGGTATGGCGCCGGTGAGCTGGTTTTGATTCGAGTCCGAGGTTTGGTAAAATGGAGTCCCGTCCTTGCATGCGATCTTGGCGGGGTGAGCCGCGATGGAGGGTAGGCTTGAGCCGCGGTGGTGGATCCGCTCGGGGAACTTGTTGCCGTAGCCCACCATGTAGGACAAGCTCAATGGATTCTTCCCCAATATGTAATTCACCTGCGATATTAATAAAATTAGTGATCTTATCATAATATATGCTTGCATAGGCAGAAAAATCAATGTGATGACTAAAAAGCATAATTATTAAAATCGGATTGGAGATTAAACCCATTAAATGTCTGATTTTTTATTTATCGGATGAACAAGTAATTTAGACCGGTTCTATTGAGATGATGAATCAATGTTCACATTTGTATGTACCTGTCCTCGGGCGATTTCGATGAGCTTCTCCGGCGTTCCAACCACGTTTCCGCACTCGACTTGTCTCTTGGATTTAGTCAATTGTCGTGCGTACGTGAGAAGAAGGAACGATAGGCAAGTTGTATGCTGCATATTGCTTCCTCCCGGCTTGAATATGAGCCCGCCTGGCTCCCCATTTCGTTCCGCAAATCAAATAAGTCACTCGAAAATATATGACGATAAATAAGAAGTTCGATTTGCTCACAATTTAAGTACCTTTCGAATAAGTCACGGATCTCGTCGGAGAATCAGGTAATACACTACACACGAACTCATCGGCATTCGAGTAAAATGTGTTAGTCTGACTCGGACTCGAAGGCACGACGTACTGCAAGCAAATAAGACATCAGAAAAGCTACACAAATATGGTATGAATTATCGTTAACTTTTTTTATTATCAGGGGGTCACACATCTCTCCATCTTAGTATTGAAATTAGATTCGTTCGACTCACGTTTTTTTTTATAGTAAAGTACCTTAGACATGAATACATTTATTCCGGCCTGCTTCGCGTCCCATCCAAATTCCGCGCCCGCATTCGCCACACTCAATTGTCCGTCGAACATCCTCGTAATCGTGACCGGCATTGCATTTGTGTTGGAGTTCACGTAGTCCAAGTATGATTCCGATCCGGTTGCCGCATATAACCATGATGCTCCCCAAACCAATTCATCCTGGTTAAATTCGTTAAAATTTCATAATTTAATTAACCGTTTTCTATGAACGAATGTCGAAATCGGACCAAAATACGTACCATGTAGCCGTTGAAGTCACAATAAAACGGACACACTCCCTGTCCTACGCTGTCCGCGTAAGATCCTCTGTATTTATCTGCAAATTCAAAAACCTGAAAAAAATACGATGATTAGAAGCATGTAGGAGTGTAAATCAAACCGACGAATCAATGAATCGAATCAAATTTAATTTTTATTCGGTTTGGAGTATTAATAGTACAATTTCGATTTCAATTTTTGAATAACCGACGGCTAAATGTTTGGTTCAGTTTTTTATTTTTATATACCGAACCGATCAAACTGAACTATTTCACTATATTTTAGATCACATATAAACTTAATTGAATATATAATATTATTTAGTACCTCTATAATTATTATTTATATAAAAAAAATCTTTTCTTATTAAATAAAGTTCATAAAAAATAAATCAAACCAAACTGAACATATGGTTTGATTTAACTTGGTTTTTTTTTAGCGATTTGGTTTTGTTTAAAAATATGTATATCGATTTATGTTTAAACTTTTATTAAAAACCGAACTGAAGAAGGGGGGCAATAGGAAGATTTTTCAAAAATTTCATTTGAATATGTAAATTATACCTTAATAGCTCTGGCCTCAAGTGTCTTGGAATAGGCGACATCCACATTCTTAAATACAATCGATGATGCGGCCAGAGCGGCCGCGATCTCGGCCGACACCTCCGACCCCGGATGCGTGGTATTGACTAAATAAGTGGTGCGTAGTGTGTCCATGTCCTCGGGCCGCATCCAGCAGTTGTGGTCCGAGATCGGATCCCCCACCTGGGCCGCCACGACGCCATCGACGCTCGTGGCCTTGAGGAAGTAGTCAGTGCCCCATCTGATGGCCTCCCGGGCGTGATCGGCCTCCGAGCCTAAATCGTCCTCGTATTCGACCGCGCTCCAAGCCAGCATTGTCACGGTGAAGGCCATCGGAAAGTTGAACTTGACATTGTCACCTGCGTCGTAGTACCCTCCGACCAAATCCATCTAAAAAACATAGGAAACATATTCTTGTCTTAGAATAACATTTTTGACATTTTGTGCAAGGAAGTATCAAAATATAGATATTTGATTATTTTATAGATAATAAATTCTTGACTCCATCAATTGAGTTAATTTTTAACAAAATTTATACATACGGAAATTTTGAATCTATAATATTTCATTATTTTCAACCAAATTTCATTGTCAAAGTTATATATATTAATAATATATTTAATAATTAATATAAAATATAAATTTAAAAATAAAAATAAGTATTTTTTTGTAAAAAAAACTTTGTACAATTATATTTTCAAGTCATATAAAAAATATAAAACTATGTGTTTTAGAGTTGAAAGCACACTCTCAACAGATATAAAATGTAATATTTGCACTTTATCAAGTGCATGTAACACTTTTAAAAACACAATAAAAATAACAATATTTTTCAATTCTCTCGATGTGTAATTGAAAAAAATAATGTAGAACACACTCACTTTAACATCAGATCCATCATTGAGGGCGGAGTTTCGCCGCCAAATGAGTCTCTGACTCGACGGTAATTTACCGGACCTCTGTCCTTCGTAAAACAAGATGCTCTTTGTCAATGCATCTCCATAGTCTTGAGCACATACGCTCCCGAGCAATCCACACAACAATGTCACCAAAAACAACCTTGTAAAAGTCATTCTAAATCCCACAATTCGATTTTGAGAATGATGCTCTTGTCGCCTACCTTAGCACCAGCTTTAAATATGCATACATGGATAGAACAAAAGTCCAAAATAAGGGTGTTGTGAAATAAATCCATGAGAAAAATAATTTTTTTTTCTTTTTGTGCATTTGGAATATTTATTTCCCATGTTTGCATTATATAAAAATCTAGAATTTGGGATTTGTGATTCTACTTTTATTTCTCATAATTTTGTGCCGTTTTTGAATTTTCAAATCAGTAATATAATATTGGGGTAAAGAAAATAGATGTGACCATAAATGAGCCTTTATGTTTATGATTACCTTTTGGATAAAGGAGGATAATTTATATTTAGTAAATAATTATTTTAAGATTTAATGATGAATATTTGTTCACCTGCCTTGAGAAGATATTCTTTTGTAACATTTACTTTTTTATGAGAAGTTTCAGCATGTTTACTTTATTTATCAATATATGGAAATGATTCTTTCATTAAAAAAATGATTTGTTTATTTACACATAACTCATGCTTAGGGTAATGTGCTTGGCTTGGCCTTTATACCAATGGCCAATGGGCTTCCAAAGGTTCAGATACTTGCATGTTATTTTGTTTTTTACTTTCCCTTGATTATTTAAGAAATTTGAATGATTTATTATGACTTTTATATTTGAATTGGTCAAATAATCCATAACAATATGATTATAAAAATTTATTCTATATATTTTACCCACTTTTCTAAAACTCAAACGGTCAATTCTCGATTGTTTGCTTCCTTTGAGACAATTTCTATTCCATTCTTTCTTTTAATGCGTTCTCTATTTTGTTCCGGTTAACTTTGACAAATATTGTTATCATTATCATTTCATGATGTACTCGTGGCTTTTAAACGGAAACCTATTCTCTTCACAAATTATATATTTTGTCTTCAAACATTTATCAATTTCATTCTCTTCAAAAAAATATCAGTTTTTTTTTCAATTAAATAAATATTAGTTTACGACTTTGACAGAGGAAAATGAATTTTGATATTATATTATAGAGCGTGGTTGTTACATTAGATGTGGCCACGTAGGTACATACAAGGGACCATTTGAGACTTGAAAAATAAAAATTATATATATTTTAAGTTAATTTTGTAAGCAAATCAACCATTTAGCACACCATAGTAAAAAGGAATAGCTATTTATCAGGGAAGAGTTTAATATTATTAAAATATATTAAATATGTGGGATTTTAAATATCATATTTACTTTGTTGGATGAGAAGATATATTGATAAAAGAGTTATTTTTGTTGTTGATAATGTGAAAATTGAGCGATGAGTTATTAAGAAGTTAAACATTTACCGAATGCAAATAAATCATTCAGCAATCAAATATTGTTTGACTTAGACCGTTCAGATTGTCGTACAATAAATGACTTAATAATAATTATTAACAAAGTTTTTTAAGCTTAAATTAGTTTCGGATTAAAAGGTTAACATCAGATAAGAGTGTCCTAGAATCATAATCATGCTCATTGCTTCTATTAAAACGGTGGCGTTCTGCTGTTTTATGTATTTAAATGTTAATTGTTGTGGTGGGCTTACTTTGGGCTTGAGCCCCGTGGGTTTGGATAGAACCAACGGATTAGTCCACTCTCAAAAGTGTAGTAATGTCATTTGAAGTAATTGGGTTTATTGTTTTTTGTTTGAAAATATATTATTTATTTCAATTTTATGAAGTTATTTTATTCTTTATAGGGTTTTTATACATTATTGTGTAATATTTATTCTTAATAACGATTATAAAATGTGCACTGAACCAAATTAAACTACAATGGAATGAGGTACAACAAATTTATATTTTCATAAGTTGAAATGTATCTCATAAAATGTCATTAAATCTAAATATAATGACAAAAGTATATGACCTTCGTTCCTACGAAAATAAGTTATATTGTGAGTAAGAAATTATTTATTTTATTATTACGAAGACATCAACTCTTTAAATTATTATTCGAACGTTGAATATAAAAATTATCAGAAATTATTTTCATACTATTTTTTCTGAACCAACTCGAAGCTTCGAATAGTATAGTATAGTTAGACATGGTCAACTAATCAAAGAGATGCCAAGAATGTGATCCTCATTATTAGACACTTCTTGCACATTAGCTTACTCACATTTTCATGTTATTTTAGAACAAAACTATTATAGATGATGACAATGGACCATACAATAATAAGGGGCAATGCATTTTCCCTACCACATTCCTCCCATGGTGCCTTTCTTCCCAATTCCAATATGCCCACAAAAGTGGTCATACCTATGCTTGGAGGAGCATGTGGAAAGTGGAGATAGAGGAATCTCAGGATATATATGAATCTTGTTTTTTAAAATTGGAGTGTTCCATCAAGATGGGTTTAAGTATTTTAAAGGGTGAGAAATGTGTAGATTCATTGGACATTTGCAAGGACCCATTTTTGATGAGTGTGGTTTTTATAGTAATAATATTTTGGCTAGAGGGTCAAATAATGATGATGCTTTTCATGATAAGGAATCACCATATCATTGGGATCTTGTTTGCTAGTAGCTTCTATAATAATGCATAGGTTAAGAGTCCCTATTTGCAATAGCTCCAAGTTAGCATAGTTTTACTATATATGTACCATAGTTTTTGATCAAGTGATCAATCAAACTAAATTATTTAGTGAAGGATAAAGATTTTCTTTAAATAATTTTGAGAATCAGAGTGTCATATTTTGTGAACTTCTTTGAAGGAACGGCGGACAAGATATTGAGAATGTACATTTTAACTGTGAAAAAAATAAATTGAGAGTCAAATGTTGACATAAGAGATTATAATATAAGATTTTGCCCCAAATTCATGACTTAAGTGACCTCTTAACTAATAGAAGTATATGTAGTCTATTTTGAGGGTCATAATCTCAAATTTGGACTATTAAAAGGTGTGATTACACACTTGGAATCTCTTAACCCTTACATGTTAAATCACATGTTGGTCTTAGGTTAGACTACACAATTTTGCATTATTGAAAACTATATAACCACTTCCATGTGAAATTAGTTTAATAACAACTAATGCAACTTCCTCGATAATCTAATGATTAAATTTGGATTAGTGACAAATGTTTGGAGTAGTGGGCATGCATATATGTTTAGTGTGATTTGTTGCTTTTAACAACCCCTCCATATCCCTCCCTCCTTGAATTTGGTCTTCTCTCCTTTTTCACCAATGTTCTAGAAAGCTACCAATTGCTTCTTTTTAGCAAACTCTCCCTTTGTCACCTTTCCCTTTTCCCCTAATGCATCCACAAGTAGTTGACACACATACATACAATTGCTAAGTGTCACACTAGAGCTCACTAATCTTGCTTTATTGCTACTCCTCTCATCCATCTACCTCCTTGTCTATATCTCAGATGACACACCCCATTATTAGACCATTTCTCGCATTATGCAGAACCAAAGTTGGGGTATTATGATCCATCCATGGGTTGCTAAACATGATCTGGCGCCGTGACCAAAAAAACCATTTTGTCCCGCTTGATCTCGAGTTATAATTTTGATCGAAACATCTTGACGTTTATTTCATGAAATATTCGGAAAGTATAGCCAATGGACGTGAGTTGGATTTGTCCCTGAAATTTAATTTGGCCCCCCGAAGGAGCACGGTTCTCCGGAACATATTGATGTTTATCTCATGAAATATTCGGAAGGTCTAGATCTAACAGATATGCGTGTATGAGACTTCTTCCTGCAATTTAAACAGTACCCGAAAAGAACACGGTTCTCCGAATATCAAAGAAAAATTGGGGTAGCACACCCAAACTAGAGAATGAATGAAACCAAAACAGACCAATATTAGGTTGGATTTCAAAGGTTTGATCATTGCTTAGAAAGAATGTCACACAAAATGAGTTTTGGTTTTGGGATTGAATTGGTTAGTGCAAATTGTGGGCATGAAAAGGGCCAAAACTGAAAAAGGAAACAACCCCAGAAAAGAGGAAAAAGCAGACCAACAGCCACTCATCTTTTGGCCCTCTCTCCCTCTCTCTCCATCTCAGTATTTGGATCAACCTGGTCACTCACTCACTCACTCATTGGTACCGTGAATTATCTACTTCTGCATAAGCAGCCAAGCACGCTGACCAGCCACGCGTGGCTTCACCCCCCAACCTCTGCACATGGGGTCCCCCCCTACACACCACTTCACTCCTCGCTTCCTCAACTTCCAATCTCATTTCCAGCAATCCAAACACGTTCTCTAATCGCCATTGACATAAAGTGTCAACCTTTCAATCTTTGAATCTCAAATCTTGATCCACAAACCAGACACTGAGTTGCAGTCTGAATTAACAAAGTTCCATTATTTAATCTTAAATGTTGAAACACTGAAACGGGTCTCAGTGATTTAAGATTAATCCGACAAAAGATTAAGGAAAATCTCAATTGTCACTCCACTGAAATGGGTATTACTGATTTAAGACAGAGATTAAGATTTGGAGCAAACAACATTCGGTTACTGGTAATAATAACTGATTTGGGTTTCCTTCTGGGCTCATAATTGACTGGGAAATGAGGTTGCTTTTTGGCAATGTGATGTAAAAGCTCAACTGCTGCTGCTAATCCACAACATAAATAGGCAACTTCAAATCTGGGATTTCGCTAATCAGGCCCTTAAATCATGTTCCATTCCCAAATTTGAGACACACCCATTTCACAAAACCTGGTCTTTTCCTCGTTCTTGATTGTTGATTGATTATCAAAAGTTGCAAGCTTTTCAGCTTTCACCAGCCAGGCTTGGTAAAGATTCCGTCTTTTTCATCTTGTCCTGCCTTAACCAGCTTCTTAACGGACTTCAGAAAATAAATTAGTGAATTTCATTCCTTTTTCCAGCATCAAGAAATTAATTATGAAAATGATTTTATGCTGTTGAATCACTGTTGTGAGTTGTTTTCTCATTCTCTCTCTCTCTCCATCTCGCTCTCTCTCTCTCTATCTCCTCTCATTCTTTCAAATATTCCACAACCAATCATCTCCACTTTTTTCGTTTCTCTCCATCATCCATCCTCTTGTAGCTTGAAGAAGCTGCACAAAAGGAATCACCTTGGCTGAACTGAGTCAAGACTCGCCACACACCCACACACAGCAAGGATGACTATTGAGCAGCGGATTGAAGAGCCTGCAGATCAGTTTCCGGTCGGGATGAGAGTCCTGGCGGTGGACGACGACCCCACCTGCTTGCTCCTGCTCGAGGGGCTCCTGAGGAAATGCAAATACCATGGTTTGATCCCCATCGCTGACCGCTCTCATCTTTTGTGGGCTAGACATGTTTTTGTGGGTTTTGCAGAATGATGGCTGGCTGTGTTGTTGTTAGACTTCTCATGTATATCAACGCTTGCCAACTGTTCGATGTTTGGTTAGGGTAGGAAGTTGTCATCTTTAGGCCGTTTTGACCCCTTGGTTGAGTTTCTGCAATTTCTGCTGCAATTTTGATTAGATTTGATCTTTGAGGATTGGGGATTTATGCTGTGATTGAGTCTCATCTCATGCCCTAGGCTTGTTTGATTTGTGGGGTCAATTCTCTCATTCATCTGGAGATCTAAAGATATGATCTTTGACAAAGAAATCAAGTTCCCGTTTGATATCAGATTGAAAGATATGTTCTTTCCTCACTACTGATCAAATCTTGTTAAGAATCAGGCTCATTAATTAGCCCTAGGCCACCACCATCAGCTCGATGCTTGCTGTGATCCCCTAAATTGCTCCAGATTCTTGTTTTCTGCACTCACCATTGCCTCCTTGAAATGCTTCTTTTGGATGACTGAGTTGTTGTTGGGTTCTGCAGTTACCACAAGGACTCACGCCATTGCGGCGCTGAACCTCTTGAGGGACGACAATAACCGGTTTGACCTGGTCATCAGCGATGTCCACATGCCCGACATGGACGGATTCAAGCTGCTCGAGCAGGTCGGGCTAGAGATGGGCCTTCCTGTCATCAGTGAGTGTAGACCAAAGCAAATCATTTCATAAAGATTTTATCTTGATTTTATCAGTGAATAAAGTCCTCCGATTTTAATGTCGAGTTCATTTCAGTGCTGTCTGCTTACGGAGACCCGAAGCTGGTGATGAAGGGGATCACGCACGGGGCGTGCGATTACCTCCTGAAGCCCGTCAGGATCGAAGAGCTGCAGATCATCTGGCAGCACGTGATCAGGAAGAAGAGAGTGGATCCGAAAGACCACAAGTCTGCCGACAATACTCACTACGGTAACACTGAAGCTGGACAAGCGGGAGCCGGGAACGGATATCCCGACCAGAAGTCCAACAAGAAGCGGAAGGATCAGGTCGAGGACGAAGATGAGGATCACGACGACAATGAGCTCGAGAATGACGATCCCTCCGCTCAGAAGAAGCCTCGCGTCGTTTGGTCCATCGAGCTGCATCGGAAATTCGTGGCCGCTGTCAACCATCTGGGCATCGACAGTAAGTCTGCCAGCCTTTAAAATCTCCTAACTTGTTATCGTTATTTAACATTTGATTCCGTGTGATGCCAGAGGCGGTGCCGAAGAGGATCCTCGAGCTGATGAATGTCGAGAAGCTCACTCGAGAAAACGTCGCTAGCCATCTTCAGGTACCCGCGTCTCTTTGCAATTTCTTCCCTCTATTGATGTTCTTGGATGGAAGAGTTTTAAGGTTGTCATCGCCCGTTTATGTTTGCAGAAGTACAGGCTCTATCTCCGGAGGATCAGCTGCGTGCAAAGCCAGCAGGCGAATATGGCGGCGGCTTTCGGAACCACGGATCCCGCCTCGTACCTGAGGGTTAACGGGATGGGAGGGTTCAACTCGTTGTCTGGCTCCCCACAGTTTCAAAACTCCGCTGCTTTCCGATCCTTCCAGCCTAACGGGATGCTCGGTCGTCTGAACTCGCCTGCCAGTTTGGGCGGCATTCAACGCCTGCCGTCGCAGTTCTCAGGGTTTTCTGAACAAGGCGTGACTTTGATACCAGGAAACTCGACTGGATGCATACTCAAGGGAATGCCGATGCCAATGCCGACGTCATTCGAGCTCGACCAGCTGCAAGATAGTAACAACCGGAATGCGACCGCCAAGGTCGATGATCTCGCCGTCTTCCCGGTCACTAGCGGTCTGCCGGATGTGAAAAAGACAGCTGCTGGCGGCTTGAGCGGTCCTCATCTCCCTCCGCCTACCAGCACTTTGATGTTAGAAGGGCATCCGGTGCAGTCCCACAGCCGGGTAGGAATCGGGAACCAATCCGCCGCTGTCTTCGGGTCCTTGACGCCCGACTTGTCCTCTCATTTCTCGGACCGGGCTCGAGGCAGTGACAACTGGCCGGTCGCCATCCAGTCATCCACAGGACATTCAGACTCGTACGCCTCTTACTCCGGCCCCCAGCATGTCAATAGTCATCTGGACGACGGAGCTTCCGTGACCGAGCTGCCCCTCTCCGTCACGGATTATCAGTACGGATCTCACTCTGACATAAAACCTACCTGGGACAGCTTCGCCACGGCCGCCGCCCCTATTTACAGCTCGAGCCACTCGACCACTGTCGCTTACACCAACCTGAGGAGGGTAACAAATGCGCGCTCGGAGTTCCACGCCATCGAAGCGAACTACACTGTTGAGAACTCGGCCACCAGCGCGCCTTCGGCCAACTTCAAGCGAGGGTATCCGAACAAGCCCCAGACGTATCAGCTCCCGAATAGCGTCGGGTCTTTAGAAGATCTCGTCAGCTCCATGATGAAATAGGTGCGACTTAGTATCACTTGAACTGATGGAATCGCTCGTTTTAACGCTGGATCGTAAACTGATCCAAGTGCTTGTTGTCCACGCAGGTGGTCGGAGAACCGGAATTAAGACGTCGGATTCGGATGTAGGGTATGTGTCTTCTGGCAGGGTTGGAGTAGGACTTGGGAAAATATATGGTTGATAAACTTGGCAGCTGCTGTTGGTGCTCACTTTCTGTATCTATTCAAACCTGCTTGTTACTTGCAAATGCTTGTCTGATTAATCTTCCAGTTTGACCGGTAATCTCGTATTACCTTAAAAAGTCAAAAACATTTACATTAATGGCCGCCTGTAGTGTCTATATTGCTAAGTTGCTATCTTGTTGAAGTTGAGAATCGGATTGGGTGGCTTTCGGGTCCTGCGGATCTACTGAAGTGTTAACTGTCTCATGGAACTCGGCTGGGTGGTGACATGGAGGAGGTGGAGGTGTTATCATCGTCTTCGTCGTGTCTGGTCCAGCGCTCCAGCTTCGACCGGCCTTTCCTGAAACCCCTCCGATCATCAGCCTGACGCACAACACATTCGCAATGAGCAACGGATAAAAACCGGCCGGCAGCAGCGATGCTATCGAAAGTCGAGACTGGCGAGTGTCGTACCTCATGGCGGCGGACCGGATGAAACCAGCTATCCACGCCAACGTTTCTGCACATCCACTCGTTGTCCGACACGTCGTCGTTGTCACCGCTCGACTCTTGCACGACTTTCGCTCGCTTGGAGTCCTTTTCGTGGTCGCAGCTCCGAACCGTGGCAGCTCCTGGACGACTCTCTCGATCACCTCGCTGACTCCCGAGCGTCGACGCCTTATCCTTCGCTACGATCTGCCAAACATTTACGAGGGATACCGAAACTATCTGAAGCTCAAATTTGCAAGAAATGACTTAGAGACATACTTGTATGGTGGCGGTGGAATCGCGTGGCGCGAGCTTCACAGAGGGCGGGCGGTCTCGAAGCCTGTTCTGGCACTCCACCTGGATCGGCCGCCCGTTCCGCTGCATCAGATTTCTCTGCGCAAAGAGGCATTTAGCGCCAGGTTCAATGGTGTTAATGGTAAGGGACGGTCGATATCTTGAGGACTTACGAAATCCTGGCAGTAAGTCTTCCAGGCAGCCTCGTCAAGTCCGTAGTTGAAGTAGCGGGAGGTGTCGACGCTCGGGTGCCTCCACGGCCTGTGCTCCAACCCATCCAAGTCCAGCTCGAGCAGCGAGGTCCTGGGGTAGTACAAGTAGCTACTATTTCCAATTGGCCGCGGCTTGACTCCGGCTTGATATCTCGCATGAGTCGAGGCGGTGGTCACCATCGCGACCTCTCCGCCGCGTCTCATAGCCTGTGATCCACCATCAGAAGCGACAGCTTGAGAACAAGGAAGCTGGACGACTATCGCTTCTGCTGAGTTTGGCGCGATATCCATATCAGCGTTGTGGCTCAGCTCGCCCTCCTCGCTGGCCACTCGCCCCATGCCGGGTTGGACGACGGTGCATGGTCCATCGACAAGGCTGTCGGTCTGGTCAACTTCATCTTCGCTCGATGCCTCGTCGAGGATTATATCAGCTCCATGAGTTTCCCGCTTCCCCGCAGCTTCTCCGTACAGCCAGTCGAACTTCGAGTCAGAGTTTGCTCCATCCCCGTTTTCAATCTCAATTTTCTCCGACGGGTCTGGTTCCAAGTTCAACTCCTGCCCAGCATCATCAGCTCCAATCTCTCCACCCCGCTCACTGCGAGAGGTCTCCGGAAGTCCTGGGTCAGAGTTCAACCCACGCCCGCCACCACCGCAGCCGCCGCCGCCAGTCGCAGCATTTTCGGACTGGTTAAACTCAGAAGAACCGATCTTGTTTCCGCCGCCCCCGATGGAGAACACGAAGGTATTCTCCGAAACCCGCCTCGAGCCCAAGTATATCTCCAGCCTCACTGTCCCCACAACCTCCTTCCCCGCCTGCTCCGCGCGCCTGACGTCATCCGAGCTCGGTGAACGAGTTTCTTCCGGTTTTCTCGGATGCTCAGCGTTTTTGTTGTGCAGGGAGAAGGGCTCCAGGACGTCGTAGTACAGCTCCCCGAACTCATCGTTCCCGGCTTCCATGGCGAGCTGAGGACAGTGGAGAGCTCCCAGTCGCTCCTTCCTTCCTGCTAAAAAGAATCTGCGAATCTGCACGACAATGAACGACGCAGCGCAAAACATGTTGGAAAAAACATGATCGTTTTCGACCAGTACGGCGCTCACGCTTTATTCAATGCGACAGAAAACAAAAAAGGCCTAGAAGAATCAAGTCAACCGCAGACCACATCGATCTTTACCTGAACAAGTAATCTTTCGATGCAAACTGGCTGAGAAAAAATGAAAATATTTGGAGGAAAAAAAAACGCAATCGAAAAAATAGGAGAAAAACAAAGAATTTCGCTCTAAGGAAGGGAAATGCTGAATAATTTTTTATATCCAAAATCCAACCAAACTGATTTAATCTGGTTCAAAATGAAGTCTGATTATCGCATTGAGGTATGTGAGAATAACGTTAAAATTTTGAATGAGAAAGTTAAGACGTTCTAGTGGGGAAGGTGAGTGACATCCGATGTAAGATATATTCTTTTTAAGTGAGAATTAGAATACAAATTTGTTTCAACCGTGAACAATGCACTTTAATCGTGATCGGATTGAGAAAGTGGAGCATCAAGTAATGATGGAAAATTTGATAATTTAAGTGGAGGAATTGCGTATTTATTTGGAGAAAGCTAATAATAATAAGGTGAATCGGGTGAAACATATGATAAAAGAAGATATGACATTTTTTCGGTTGTGATATTAGTTTCGAGAGTCCAAGAAGTACTGAAAGTGTCCACAACCCAACGAGTTAAAGGGGAAACAGATGGCTGAGGACATCGATAATTTTCTTTGGTATATATACCGATATTTCGATTTCATCCAATTAAATGATGAGAGTGAGGTGAGTACCCCATCCCACTGTCTTATTGACCTTGCATATATATAGGGACGTAGAAAGTTTATGAAATACACGATGGTTGTGGAAGATCAACACGTGGATAGAGTTTTTGATGGAATCCAAAAAGTAATTTTACTCGCGCGAATGCTGATCATAAGGTCTGAAATAAAATGTTCATGGAGTGATTATACTTCTTCGACCCACATCAAGCCATGAAAATGACACGAATAGAAGAGAAAAAGTCGAACTCAACCCGAACAAATCGACCCAACAGCCTCAAACCTCCAAGAATTTGCTTCTACGATCAATACGACGTGGTTTACGCTAGTAATATCACGACACGTGTATGATTTCCGATGACGTGGCGCGCTGTCCCAAACCTGATAATAAAGGAAGCGAATTATCAAATTCAGATTCTTTCAATTTTATTTTTTTCTTTAAATATTGTTTTTTTCGCAAGTGACTGAGAGCAGCTCTCTCTCTCTCTAGCCCGCCCTCATTTCACCAAGCTGCTCCCTTTCTCGAATTAAACCCTAATCCGCCTTCCAAATCGTCCTCGTCCATCCCCGCATCGGACCTCGGCGTCGGGGGTTCGGGTTTCCGGGGTTCTCAAATCTTCAATTCGGCGTGAAATTGAGCTGATTGGAGTGTGGTTTCACAGTGGGGTGACGGCCGCGAGCGATGCCGGGGCCGGAGATGGACATCAAGCGGGAGCTTTTCGAAGCTGGGAATCGCCTTCTGAAGCCTCCCGATTCCGTTGATGAGCTTCTGGCGCTTCTTGACGTGAGTTGGTTCACTCAATTTGATCAATTTCGTACCTTTTTTTCCCAATTTTAAACTGGGCGTCGCTGCTTTTAGGGCTTGATTCGATCTGGTTTAAAGTGTTAAACTCTGTCATTAGATGTCATCCGCAACCTCTGGCATGTACTGATTGCCGATCTGTCAGCTTTGACTGATTTTTGTATGCTTGGATTCTGAATTGGGTGTTTGTGCTCTAGGGTTTTTGTTTTTAAAATATTATTATTATTTATTTTTGGTTGATTTTTATGTCCATTTCTGGGTACTATGTTGAGTGTGTGATCAATTTTGAATTTTTTTATGATTTATTTGTTTGATTTTGTAGCGGGTTGAGCACTGCCTTACGTTCGTGGAGCAGCAGCCGCCAGTAGAGATGCAGGACGCGCTTTGTCCGGCCTTCAAGTCCCTGATCACGAAAGAACTCATACAACACCCAGACACTGATGTCAGAGTCGGCGTCACAGCGTGCCTGACCGAGATCTCTCGAATCACCGCGCCTGATGTTCCTTACAACGACGAGCTAATGAAGGTATAGTTACCGGACTCATCCTTTTCCGATTTCGGTCATTGTAACCGGTCATTGCAGTGCGCTGACACTTTTTGAAAACTGTGGGTCGCAGGAGGTCTTCCGGCTTACCATTTCGGCATTCGAAGGGTTGGAAGATAACTCCAGCAAATCATTTGGTAAACGAGCATCGATTCTTGAAATGGTGGCGAGAGTGAGGTCATGCGCGGTCTTACTGGATCTGGAATGCGACGGGCTTATAGTTGATATGTTTCAGAACTTCTATAAATGCATCAGGTAATGAGCATTGCCGAGATTTCCTCAATATCGCTCCGTATAAAAAAAGTTGCTTTCTAGTTCCGTTGATCCACACATCGATTGTATCTCTTTTCTGAGCGTTTTTTTACAGCAGAGTTGACCTTTTTTGCCTGATGACCTTTTGAGATCGACATGTTTCCTTTTCAGGGGTTTTCACACCGCTAACGTCTTCGCGTCCATGGAGAGTATCATGACTCTCGTTATCGAGGAAAGCGAAGAGATTTCAAATGACCTTCTTTTCACTCTACTATCAGTTTTGAAAAAAGAAAACGAGGCCAGTATTGAAATTCAACAGCTCGATTTATTCGTCTGCTGCTTTTTTATCTTTGATACTAACTGTAATTCCCTCGCACGCTTCAGAATGCTTCACCCATTGCGAGGAAGCTGGGGGAGAAAGTGGTGCGAAATTGCGCCACCAGGCTTAAAGCGTCCATTGTAGACGCCATCAAGTCGCTGAAAATTAATCTACTTGATTATGATTTCGTGGTTACGCTAGCCTGTCAAATGACACCAGACCACAATCCGCTTGGTGCTTCTTCGGTATGCAATCTACTCAGTAATGACTGCACGTAATGTTAAAGTTTCTACCTTTTCTAGGCTGATTTTTCTCGAAAAACTCTCTTTTAAATATCGAAATTTTAGCGGATTTTTTATGGTCCAGTACTCCTAGTTTGATTCATGTTAATCGCCATTGAATTTCTGCAGTCCAATGGTAGCGAATCAAATCTGAAAGATGTTGACGAGGCAACTCAGGTACTGACGTGTTTTGGGAATAAAAATCGGTTGAAGCTTACTCCTATAACCCCATTTTTTTTTAGAATTTAAAAAGTTGTCTTTTTTATGCATTTCAGGAGGTTGTGGCGGAAGCAACTCCTGGTTCGACAATGCACAGACCTAGCAATTTTACTGTCGAGGCTGCGGAAGTTGCTGCTCAGACGCTGTTAGAAGCCTTAGGCGCCTCTCGAAAACCAGATTCTAACGTCGTAGTGCGCCCTACTGAGACTATTCAGGACAATGCCGAAGTCGGACAGGATACTCCGAGGTCTGAGTCAGTGTTGAGATCTGAGTTACTATGCTTGTCCAAATCAGAACTGAGGTCCGAAAAGATTGCCAAGAAAAGGGGACGGAAACCCAAAAATGCTGTAGACATAATGCATTCAGATTCGGGTAAATTGCGTCGCCGTGACGGCAAAAAAGGGCCTTCGGAGTTACCGGTGTCTAAAGTAATTGTCGTGACGGAAGCGAGCGAAGTTTCTCCTGAGGAATCTTCCGCGCCCGATGCTTCAGAAAAAAAGAGTGATTCTAGTAATCAGGTAGTGTCACCTATAGGACCCGTAAACAATGCGGTCACGATCGAGTCTCCATCCATGAGCGAAAGCCATGGAAAGAGTTCGCGTGAGCGGGTTAAGAGATCGAAAAAGCCGGAGTCGACCCAAGAAGCTACGTCATCTCGTCAAGCCACAGAGCGGAAAGCATCTACCGGATCTGATCATACAGAAACCGGATCTGTCTCGTCTGAGAAAGATGCAGCTAGTGGAGGGGCGCGTGATGCTTCGAAGTCAATCACATTAGTTGAAGTTAAGAAAGAGCCAGACATTGAAGGTGACTCCGAGGACAACCCGCTGAGACGATCAGATGCGCAGTTGGGGGTCACTGACGGAACCCCGAGGACTAAAAAAAGGGGGCGTCCGCGCAAGGTAATTTATTAAGGCGCTTGAAAATAATGCCACTTCATTGATATTTTGGACATTTCTAAAATCATTTTAAATCATTTTCGCACTAATAATTCTTGGACTAATTATCTTGTTGGGTTTAGGATGCGACTATATCTACGCCGACTGGGGCCAAAGACGGGGTTTCCTCTGAGGGCGTCCCAAAGAAAAGATCCAGGCGGAGGTTCATAGCACCGGAAGATGGTAAAGAATATGCGGAAGAGCTCGTTGGTTCGAGAATCAAAGTATGGTGGCCGCAAGATAAAGTGTGAGTATATATAATCAAGATTTGGTAGCCTATGAATATTTTCTCCTGGGGAAGTCTGCAGACAGACTCCCAACCAAACATGTCGATATTTTGAAATCGTGGTGACCTGTTCGTTCTATTTATTTAAGGTACTATGATGGCATCATCGAGTCTTTCGATCCTATTAGAAGGAAACATAAGGTGAGACATTTCGCATGAATCTCTAACACTGACCCTTCGCTTTATGACTTGATGTTAATCTCCTTCATTTTCTCGGATGCCCTTTTTTCTCCGTGACATGTAGATTTTGTACACCGATAATGAGCGAGAGGTTCTTAACCTCCATAAGGAAAAGTGGAAGCTGGTAAAGAGTCGCGAAGGGTCTGAAAAGGTACGAAGTCGGATTTCTGATTCTGTTCATATGCCCTCTTTATCTGATCTTTTCTCGAACCTCAATATTTTTTTTCGACAGGGTGGAGCGACAGGTCATTCAAACACCCGAGACGCGTCTGACACGTATGTGCCTTTCTTGTATATTTTGAAACATTTTGTGTGCGTGAGAGCATCTCAACTCATTAGAAACATTTTATCACGAGTCCTCAACTCATTAGAAACATTTTATCACGAGTCCTTCGTGAGAACTTTTGGTGACTCGTTACAGACATTTTTGCATATTTCTTCTTGAATTTACTTGACATCGTTCCACATTTTAACCTTGTTTTGGTGACTCTTGGCGACCAGACAAGCGGTTAAAAAAATGAAGACCGGTTCCAGTTTGGCCGGCGTATCGGGAAACACTGATAGCCCCCTCAAAAAGTTAGTCCAGTTTATTCGTATGATTCTTTATCCAATAGCTTCGGTCGTGTGATGGAATTAAATTTACGACTGTCATATAATCGATAGCATATTTACTTAAAAGTTTTATGTGATCATCGGATTTGTACATGCAGGCGTCGTGGTAGACCTCCGAAAAACGCAGTTACTCTTGCTGGTTATGACACTGCAGCGAAAATCAGCCAGCCTGAAGGTAAAACCAAAGCTGACGAGGCCAACATTGACTCCACGGCTGATGCTGGAAACCCGGTTAAATCTACGGACACGGTGGCCGAACGCAGTGGTCTACCCAATTTAAATGCTGAGATTGAGACTTCCGAGCATGATGTGCCTGAGAACTTTGAAACCCAAGCAAAGAAAGATTCGACTGTCGGTACGAGCGTGATGGATACGGTGGCGCCTAAAGCGGCAGTTGGACTTGATATAAATGAAACGTTCACTCTCGGAAGCGATGAACAACCTGATGAAAATGAGACTGCGGCTGCGACTGCGACGCCTAACAGGGGAATTTCTGACGTCAATGTGATCGAGGAAGGTAAAGCGGTTCCTCCCCCTGGACTGAAAACCGAAGGGGTTGATCAGAAAATGTCAGCTTTTGGAACCGAAATAAAGCGGAGAAAGAGGAAAGCGAGCTCCGCATCACCAGCTGTGTCAGGAAGCACCGAAATAAAGCACAGAAAGAGGAAAGCGAGAACGACCTTCGGCTCCGTATCACCAGCTGTGCCAGGAGGCGTCGATGTCTCAACAAAAAGGTCAGTGTGAATGATAGTTCAACACTTTTATATTGAATAGCATATTTTCGTGGAAGAAAGACTGTTTCTTATCAGCTTCGTACATGTATGCCTCGAATCATCATCGCAGGAGACGTGGTAGGCCACCTGCGAAGCTTACACCCGACGGGGAATCCAAAGACCTTGGCAAGCAATTAGGTGAGCGGAGGAGCCTCGGTCATTCAGACAATGGAGTGGTGGTTAAATCTGAAGATTTTCCTATCGAAGTTAGAAATGTGCCGTTTATGAGCGCTCCTATCAAGGTATCCGAGCACGATCCCAATGCCACAAAGTCAACGCCGGACTCCGTGAGGTTTGCAACTAAAGAGGGTGTTGGGCTTGCTGTGGAAAACAGCAGCAAGTCGAGCACTGGGGAAATGAAAATTGGGTCGCCAACCATACTGAAGGTGAAGTTCAAAAACTTGGATCCCGAGCCAAAGCCACGAAGGAGGCGAGCGAGAAAAGATTCTACTAGTCCTCCGCAGTTGAACAAAGATGGTTCCATAAGAAAGTATGAATGCTTTCATCTTTGCTCCATTCGTCTTTTTCGCACATTCGATCTGTACAGAGACTTTTTGTTAATATTCGTCTTTCACAATGGATGGCAGGCCGCGAGGTAGACCATGCAAACCCAAAGTGGAAGCTACCAAATCTGAAGGCGGCAGCAACTCCAGCGTGGCTGTGCATGCACGTAAAGCTGATGATGACTTTGCTTTCGCTGTCAAATCTGAGACTAGAATCCTCCACAAAGGGCAGGCTTCGCTTGCAAAAGACAGCGGCGTTATATCTGAGAATGATGCTCCTAACATGGGGGGCAGTGCTGTTCCAAAAGATCACACGCCAGCCGGTGCTGGCCTCAGTGACAAGCAGATTGCTCGTAATGATGATGATTCTACTCCATTGTCAAAGCTCGGTGCCATGGGGACTGGGGATCTGAATCTGGGTTTGGCTATGGAGACAAAAGGCGAAGATGGTGCGAGCCAGAAGTCTCCCAAATCCAGGACATCTAAAGATAGCTCCGCGACAATGTCATCCTCTTATTCCTCGAAGGAGGAGCTACACGGCGAAGAAGCTGCAGCGCTGGAGGGTGAGGAAGGGGGGAAGCGTAGGAGGAAGAGATCAAAGAAGCCCGTGGGCGGAGGCGAGGCCTTCTTTTCCTAATCCATTCAGTCCCTTGCCGGCGGGCCGTAGTAAATTCCTAATCCTCACATTTTGCCTAGTACAGCCAAGAATCGGTCCATCGTGGTCGGTCAGATCAGGTTAGTGTCGTAAAGGTTAAGATATTTTGAGTCAAGTACTTATCCTGGCTAAGGAAGAGGAAGACCACCATCTTTGTAATCAGAGCCTGCTTTGATGCAGCTCCTCTCTCTCTCTCTCGCTCTGCTACTGCTATGTTATCTCCTGATGCGGCTGCAGTCATCTATCTGACTGCTTGTTCAATATGCCTGTTGGTCTCTTAATGCTTTAGAAAACATCATTATATAAACCTGCCTTCTTGCTGTTCCAGGCTGTCTGGTCAGCTGGTTGGACCAATGTTTAGTACTTTAGCCCTACTAGTGTGTTCACTTGATGAAACTGATCAACTGCCGGTGCCCCTTCACTAGTAGAGAAATGAGGCACATGAAGCAGCATGAATATTCATTAGTTATGCTTTTATATTCACCAGCTGTATATATAAGCACAATTGATGAATATAGAAGGAGAACTGATGATGAAAGCAAAACTGATTAATATAGAACTACAACTGATGAATATGGAACCATAAAATAATCTGATGAATATGAAAGGAAAACTGATGAATGTGGAATTATATGAAAACGACGTCGTTTTAAATAAATTCGAAACGATGTCGCAAACAGGAATAGATGCTTTCGGAGCACGGAAGAGTGAATGATGTTAGATTGTGTCATCATCTTGGATGCGTAGGCAGTCACGGAGCAATTCGTACGGTATTTGTTTACAATTCAGTTGCTTTTAAGACAATAATGAGTGGGAACATTGATTAAGGTAAAATACAAATTTATTATTATCGCAAAAACTTACCATGCAATTTGACACATGAGCACACTTACATAAAAATTAGGGATTCGAAAAACGTAAGTTATCTGAACGGAGTAGCACAACTACATTGCTATTTCATTTCGCATCAAAATCATTTACATTCCTCAAAAGTACCTGTCCTACAGATACTAGGGAGAAAAAAGAAGAGGAAACTAAGCTACCAAAATCGCTAATGTAAGAATGTGCCGAGACACTACTGCTAATGTGCATCTTCTACATCTCTGGCCTGCCAACCACTCTACTCAGGAAGCATTGCCATTAGCCACACACCTACACTGTTGATGTGAGACTTCACACAGGCTCCCAGACGCACTAAAGCTACTCATCAGAAGTCAGACGAATCGTAGGGCCAACCAAGCTCCATGGAAAAAAAAGGGAGAAGAAGCATGTCCAGGTCCATAAGTTCTCCCAGCCATGGTCATGCCGATCCTGAGATTTATTTGTTTCTTTTTCTTTTCAGAAGCGCTTGTTGACCAGCAGATCGGGGAGCGCTGTTAGTAGTAGATTGTGTCTCAGCGCGTTGTGCCACTCTTTAAAGGAGTTTGCACCATCCGGTCAATTTCTTTCCTCGGACTTCTAACCTTCTTCTCGCTCTCCGCGTCCTTCTGGGCCTTCTTCTTTTCCTGCTCCAGCTGCTTACAGTTCTCCTCGTGGGCGCGGGAGAACATTCGCACAAAATTGAGCAGGGTCGACACAACTGCATTGCATTCATCATAAAAATCAAAACAGAATCTGTACACAAAGCAACAGAAATTCCATTGCTAGCTAACTGCATACACTCAAATGTGACGGCGAGTCAGTTGGGGAAAATATACCTTGCTCAAAAGGGCATCTTGCAGGATCTTCGCCGAAATAAAGTGTCAAAGCATCCGCATTCCTCCCCTGGGATGCGGATCAGATGTAAGTGCCGACACCCGGAAAGGCAAATGTGATAACTTTACGGTTTTGCAAAATTTAAAACTGAGACATACCACACAAGAATACAGTGAAGCCAAGTTCCTTACTTCGGATTCAGCATAACCGAGAAATTCTTTCAAATTCTAGAAATACATTAAGTGTCAGTCAATTGATTACTGGATTCTGGAAACATGCATTTCAAAAAAGCATAATACATTAGAGATGCGCCGCTTAGTATCATAAATTTTTTTAGAAGCAATTGAGCACAGAAAAATTAATTCAATACACAGAAGGAAAATAAATCATGGGAGATTTGCCTTTGGAAATATTTTATGGAAAAAATAATTCTCCAAGAAATATTTTACCCGAAGAGATGAAAGTAGATGCGGGGTGGTACCTTACAAAAAGTCTCTGACACATCACCGTCATTTTGTGCAGCGCTTAGTTCCTGAACGACTTTTTCTAGACCTTTGCTAATTGCCTGCATTTCTTCCGCCAAATACTTCAGTTGTATCTGCAATTAATTCATTTGATCACACAACAAGATACATCAACACTTAATCCGAGATCCCAGTGAAATTAGTGTTGAATCTAACAAGTGGCAAGTAGCCAAGTACCTTTGTTGCAGCCTCTAAACTCACTAGATCTTTTGAAAAATCCAGAAGTTCTGGCAGTTTCTCCGCTAGTACCTGGAGAGAGTTAATAAGAGAATATCAAAAGTGAAGCAATATGGATGGTGCATAAAAAATGTGTCAAAAAAGAAATGCATATATAATAATATAAGAGATACAATGTTGACAGAAGTTATCGGCAAAACAAGGACTAACCTTACAAAGATAGTGCATCAGCGTCATCTTATTGTTCCGAGCTCTTGTATCAGTGAGCTTAAGCAGACTATCTAACCGAAATCCGATGGCGGAACCTGTAGCAAAGGCATTTGAAAACTATCAGAAACAAAGAGATCATGAAACTTTTGCATTAGAAAATATACAACCCAGGGCTAAAAATAATAACTAACCTCTTGCTGTTCCTTGATTTAGAGCATTGCCCAGTGAGAGTATCGTTTGCATGATGCGTTTCAATTTCGCAGAACCTTTGATCTGTTGGGGTATCCGTCAAATGATCAGAAAAACATAAATGACTGTAGAAGCCTTACTTGTACCTCAGAAGAAAAATCAAATGAAATAACTTGCCTCTTCAGCTGCAGAATTCACGATGTTTAAACTCTTTCGAAGATCTGTAACCTGGGACCGATAAAAAAAATAATATAAAGAAACCACCAATGATTAAGAAATCATTTCAAAGTACGGCTGCTTTACCTGAGATCTAAACTGGATCTTAAATGAGAACACCCTAAGCTTAGCCTCCACCCTCGGCACTTTCATCAATTCTAAGAAAAACTATCAAAACGACGCGGAAATAAATAAATTAGACATGAAATTCAACAAGAATGGAGATACCCCTAAATCAATAGATGCGGAAAGTTTATTTTAGGACACCAGGTCAAATAACAAACCTGCTCACACTTCCCTAAATTTTCCTTGTCGCCTTTGTAATTCTGAACATAGAAAAAAAAGGGAAGAAGATTCATATACACGTACGATGATAATATATATGCTGAAATGTTAGCAGATAGCATGAGCATGACACTCAAATACCTTAAGAAGTTCCATCTCCTCTTTTGTGGGACAAAATTTTATTAGATTCTCAACCTGATCAACATCTAAGGCAGAGTCATCAAGTAAAAGAACCGAATTCTGCCAATGACATTACGATAAATGTAAGATTATATGAGGAATTTAATCATGGATAATCGATAACAGGTAGGAGAAGAAGAGCAAGAATGAGATGGAACTCATTGCAAACTGAGAGATGGCCTACCATTAATTCAGGCAAAGGTACTTTCACTTTCGTAAGCATTATCTCACAGTTATATGCGCGCCTAAGTTCAATCTGCAAAAGACCATAAACATTGAGAAAATCAAAATACTGGAACATGCACTTGCTAGACTGACAACTAGTTCCTATGGTCTGTATTTGTTTTGCAACTTTAGTTCTTCGGTCAACAAGTAGAGGGCTTATAGCTGTAAAAAATTCACATCAAGCACAATAAATTTGATTTTCCGCACATCTGATTGAATGAATTCTCTCACTAATATACACATTAACATAGAGAACTTTAGTGTATATGTTTCATGATCTTAATATCTGCTCATGTCAGGAAATTTACTGGGTATAAAAATGGCAAATATTACCAGCTGAACTTTTTCAGTTTTAGGTGCCGCAGCGCGTCTTGCTTTCCCTCCGGAGCCTCCCTGATCTGAACTTGGACCGGCTACAGAAAATAGGTTTTCGAGCTCCGTCATGTCAAACTCTGGGGCTCTAAAATACAAACAGCAAGGCGAGTTAAGTGATTGATTACCAAGTAAATTAAATTGGAAAAAATGTGATTAGAATGAAAATTAAATGAAATTTCATATGACACATACTTAGAAGCCTCGTCAGACTTCTGGGCCTCTGCCCATAAACTTCCCTGCATCGCCCTTGTTAACTTCAACCAGTGATAAGGCTTCAAGTTGCTCTTCTTGGTTTGAGCAGTATTCCGCGGAGAGATACGTGATAGAGTTCTTCCCTTTCCTATGAGGGGCGGGGTAGGAGTAGGTGGGGGAGGTCCGCCACCACTTCCACTGGCTGCTTTGGCTAACCCAGGAGCTGGAGGAGGTGGAACAGGAGGGCCACAAGCCGGTATTTTAGTAAGACCCGGGGTAGGTGGCGGCGGTGGTGTTAAAGATGCAGCTGGAGGAATTGGAGGAATTCCAGGGCGCAAGGGTGGTGGAGGAGGAGGAGGCAGAGGAGCCCTAGTTGGAGCAGATGTGGTTGTGGTCAAACTTGACGGAGCAGATGTATCCACAGAGCGTGAGGGAGGAGGCGGTGGAGGTGGAGGTCCTGTTGGTTTTTTCACTGTTGACGAAACAGATGATGAGGGAAGGGGCGGTGGAGGTCCTGTTGTCTTTTTCACTGTTGACGAAACAGATGATGATCCACTGAACGGGGGAGCGGGAGGAGGAGGAGGAGGAGGAGGCGCTGAATGTGTGATACTGACAGAAGATGTTATGGGATCAGGACTTGTTCGAGGTGGAGGTGGAGGGGGTGGAGGAGGCTTCAGAATAGAAGGTGGAAATGCTACAGAGCTCGCGGATTTCTCACTCTTGAATGGTGAAGAGAGTAAAGTGATTCCCTCCTTACTCGACTGTTGGTCAACTGAAGCATGCCCTGGTTTCTTTGACATGTCCTTATCACTAGTAGGAGGCAGGGGAGGAATTGTGTTCGTCTCTACTGGTTCAGAAACAGTGCCTGAAGGCTCTACCAAGGAAGAGGTGGAAGGAGAAGGTGGCGGTGGAGGAGTGGCGTGTGAAGATGGAACGGATGCCACTTTAGGGGCCAAAGATTCTTGCACAACTGAAGAAACAGACGTGGCATCACGAGAGCCTTCTTTGCCGGTAGCAGTGGCATGATCATGCAACAATGCCGGGATTCCCAACATTGACGGTGCACTGTGATATCTTGACAACGGCACAGGTGAGCCTTGCAAGGAATTACCATATGAAACTGGATTAGATCGAGAAGACTGAGGAATCCGTTGTATAATCTTCAGTTGAGCAGTCCGTTCAAGAGCTTTATGAATTTCTTGAGTATCAACCTTTTTTCGGGTGGAAGTTGCATCTACAGATCCTTCACTTGTAGAAGCTGATTGCTTTTCAACCTCCGGAACCAAGCCTGCCGTCCCCTTTGGTGCCTCATACTCGACCTGCACCTTACAAGGACTGGAAGGCCCTTGAAGATCATTCTCCTGCCCAGCTGAAGTTGTAACTACAGACGGTTCATTTGAGGGTTCAGTTCGTTTTTCAGTCACACGAACAGAACTTGTAATCTTGCTAACCGAGGCTTCATCTTCAGATTGTATATGGTGAACCTTTTGATGTTCTTGTGGATCAACCTTTTCAGGAGTCAGAGTTGCAGCCTGAGATGCATTAATAGAGGAATCGGTTGGTCCATTGGACACGGGTATTGGACTTCTTTTGTTGCTCTCTGATGGCTTAGATTCAACCTGCTGTTCAAAAACCCCTTGAATTTTTTTCACCGAGGGTTTATACTGTGCACCAAGTAACGATATTGAATCTATCTTGTTGCTTTCTACTGGTTTCGCAAAGGGTTCTGATTGCGCGGGAAAAGGTAATATTTTCGTTTTGTTACTTTCCGGCAACTTGGATTCTACTGGTTGCTCAGGAATCGCTTGAGCTTCTCTTGAACTGGTTTTCTTCCCAACTTCATCAGGAACTGGTTTACTAGATGGTTCGATGAGTTTCTCGGCCACGGCAGCTAAACTTGCAGACTTCTTTTCTGATGTCTTGGAAGCAACTTTTTCTTTGACAACCTCGAGAATCGACTCCCCTAACACCTTTCCTGCAGCACTTCGAGAGTCTGTTTCCAGTTTTACTTGCAACACATTTGACGAAGCTATTTTCTGTAGCACATTCAAAGCCACATCTGACTTCGGATCCAGCCAATCCACATTGCTAAATATCTCCTGGACCTTAGCAAACGCTTCAACAGGAAGCCCCTCCTTTTCCTCAATGTGTGGTATGTCGACCGTAATATGTGAGCGGGCAGCATCCATCTCCGAGAAAAGAATCTGCATTTAATATGTTGAATCATATGACAAAATCCAAACATTCAAAAATATACGTAGGACATTCAACGTTCCGAAACTAGAAACCTCTGCCCTGAAATCCTTTGGGAATTGTTCCTTAGCGTTCCATAAGATGTCAATTTCATCGCGATTGAGCATCAGAATATTTGACCTAATGAACGCTGTGTTGAACATAACTCGGTACATCATCTCTTCATGCTCCAAATTATGATCCAAGCTAATGCACTCAAGTACAACATCCCCTTGAATATGACAATGGATGTCAATCTTAACTAGTTCACAATCTGCCTGCACAGAAAATTCAGGCTTTAAAAGAGAAATGGAAAGATTGGACACGAGAATATAATAGTTGCTGCTAGAGTACTATTTAAGATGAGTAATAACAGTTTTCGAGACTGAGGTTTAGGTGAGCAAATTAAGGATGGACGCTGAATTTAAATCCCATATGATACATGAGTTTGAAGATGTTATTTCACTTTCGATAAATCTACTTATTTGGCATTTTGTGCTAGTAGATAAACAAACAAACAGTAAGTAGCAGCGTTAACTAATACTCGCAAACAATTGCCATGATGGTCAAAGCACAATCACATATAAAATCAGTGCTGATTTAGTCAGCCGATGATCAGGGAGTTGCAGACGTGTCGATAGCATATCAGATAAATAAAGTCACCTGTGTAAAGCGTCGGACAGCTTTGCTTTTCTTTGAAGTTGAGAACAAAACTTTTGCAGCCCGATCATTAACCATAAAAGGATCTTGTCCGTATATTCTAAAAATTGGACAGCAACCTCCCTCGCCATCAAAATCAGGAATAAATCGCAGAATGACACAGTCCAATGTCAGCGCTCTATCCAGTGGTGGCCATTCCGAGCCAACGTTCCTTCTCGATATGTACTGCAAGTACCTTAGTTGCGAAGGAATCGGATTCAGTGGCGACATCAACTGCAAAAGCTCACGGGGCGCCTGCTTATATATCATGTCCAATGTCTTTTGTTCTCCTGTGTAATGCTTCCTGTAAATCAACAGTGCAGCAAGCATGAACGATAAAATAGGCCACCCGCCCCGCTCGCAGTGCATTAAGATCACATTCTGCTGTCCGAGCGAGAGCCAGCTTTCACTTGATCTCAGAAAATGGTGGATCATCTCCATGGTCAGTATCGGACAGCTTTCATAGTGTCGAGGATAGTCCATGACCGTCATGTCGTACTCAGACAAAATGTTTGCAACTTGGCTTTGGTTTTCACCGTCCCGGAAGTTGAAAACCATAAATGAAGCATCTGGGAAATGATCACGGAGCTGACCGACAATGCCCGCCAGGTATACCTTATACTCATCGTCTTCTAAAACATCCGTAGTAAAGCAGCAATCAAACACTGCATCAAAACAAACAAAAAAATCGAAATTTCAGTTTCATGTATGGCACAACTCTTGAGCGCCAACGGCACATCTGCACCCACATTGTCATTGTTTCAATACCCTTGAAACAAAATTCCGTAACCGTGACGAGAGCCAAACCAACCAGATTCGCATAATCCACAATTTTCACTACCAGTTTCCCCTCAAATTCATTCAATCGACGGTTCAACTCCTCTAAGATGGCTATTGCAGCTTCAAGTATCACACCAAATTTCCAGCATTTCAATACATCCAAACTAAACACAGTCACCTTGACACAACTATTGAATCAATCAAATCACATAATGCAACATTTTCACTGCCAGTCTGGCTTCAAATTCAAACAATCCACCATCCAACCCCTCCTAAATTAACATGAGACAAATCATCAAACACATGGTGTGCATCACAGAACACACGCACAGCTGATAATATAACAAGATCATCACTTACCATAAACCCTCTCGGAGATCTCCAGCAGCCCATCAGGCGGCTTCCTGTAGAAGAATTTCCTAAACAACGCCATATCCTTCCTTCACCGATCCAAATTTAATATCCAATACACAGCCCCATCATACATACACCATCAAATTCCCATCATAGCGAGTGTGAGTGAAGCTTCAGGAACCAGAAAAAGAAGACAAAAAGCCCTTCTCTTCCAATGATCGAAACTGGCTTGACGCACACTCAGTCTTCGGCTTGCGCCGCGAGCAACCCGGAAGGCGCGATCTTGCTGACGAATTCGGGTCGGGAAATCGAACAGCGAAAATGGGTGTCTGCGGATTTCGATTTATTTAACGACGAGCGGTGCTGTTGTGATGATTGTGCTGCGTCGTTGTTTAGTAGTTTGGATTGTCGGATTGTGGTTTTGTAATGCGAGCTTCGAAACCAAGTCGAAATCGTCAGATCTGAAACGACACGCACGCACGTAGTCACGTGTTTGAATTTGACGTTGGCTGCTGCCTGCTGAGTGCTGACGTCGACTGCGATTATCCGATTAATTAAGAAATTATTTGATAATTAAGTGATAATGAATAACGTTCGTTTAAATGAAGCAGGCAAAAAGAAACTGATGGGCCGGCCTGAAATTCAGATTGGGCTGGACTTGAAACATTATGTTTTCCGAAAATAAATTTGCGGTTCTGAAAAAAAACTAATCTAATTAATTATTATATTTAAAATTTCATCTATAATTTTTACTTATTAATTACTGAAAATACAAAATTGGTTTCTGAGTTGTTACTTTGGCGGAATGAAAAAGAGGTTAATTAGTTTCTGGTTACTTACTTTAGCGTAATGAAAAATAATTTAATTAATCATCACGTACAGGAGTGTTAGATGGGATGCTGAAATATTTGGATTTAAAATTAAATGTCCTTTGTTTGCATCTCTTTTGTAGACTTGTATTGTCTGGATATTCAGTCCTTAATAATAATTTTTGAAAACAGAATTTAAATTAGTTTTTAAGTACTTATGTTGGCAGAATGAGAAAAAGTTTAGTTAGTTTCTTAGTACTTAATTTGGTAGAATGAGAAGGAGAGAATGTGGGATTTTAAACTATATTTGATGTAAAAAATACATAAAAAAAGTTATAAAAATCAAATTTAACACATGAAACACATCACAACACCTGAAAAATACTTAGCAAACGGAATTGTATTTGTGTGTTCCACTTTTTTAAATATACTGTTATTGATTTTTTGCTGAATTATTGACAATTTTAAATTAAAATAAGATAATACAACTATTAAAAATATATCAAATATTGCTGCCATTGCTTACTCGTCCTTCGGCTGTGAACGGATTAAGCAGAGGTGGATCCAGGATTTTTTGTTCGGGGAGACTTAGATCAAAATTTTGGTGAAATATCGGGAGGGCAAACTTAAAAATTTAATTGAAATTAAGCATATAAATTTATTATATATATATATATATATAATTTTTATTTTTTTATTTTACATAAAAATAAGTATTTTAAGTAGAATTTGGGACCCAGTGGCGGAGCCCTAAAAATTAAGTAAAATGTACATTTTATGATGGATTTTATGCATTATAATAATAAAATAAATAATATTTAATAAAATAAGTTTCAGTATTAAATATAATTAATAAAATAAAAACAAATAAAATTTTAAAAAAAACTTAATTAGTATCAAATGCTTTATGAGGTATAAGAGCGAACAGACAAGTCATACAAACGTATTTATAAAACATAAGTACAATTAAGAATTCGTTTAAAGTTAAAAACCAATAATGAGCAATTAAAGAAGGTAAAAACAACCTTAAAAATTCAACACATGCATGCAAGCCCTAATAATTTTTTTCACGTACTACGTGTTGCACCTTAAGCCCCACCTGAACCCAAATATACCCTTCGGGCCTCCACCCCGCCACCTCATCCGGCCGCATCAGCTGCACCCTCCGCTGCACCCACATATTCTCCGGCATATTCCTCAGACTCATCTCCCCGCGCCCCACCAGGTGCGCCCCGCTCGACGGCCCCGCCTCCGGCGCGTCCTCCGCCCTCGTGAACCTCACCACCTCCACCCCCAGCGCGGCCTCCTCCAGGCTCTGCTCCCCCAGCGGCATCCTGAACTGCTCGTCCCACGTCGGCCCCAGGCTCCCCAAGTCGGGGCGCCGCGCGGTTGTGGCAAGCGGCGCCTCGGGGCCCACGCTGACCACGACGCGGTAGGATCGGTCGTTGGTCACGCGGCGGAAGGCCTGGTCGATGTCGAAAGCGTAGTGTACCTTGACGAGCAGGATAGCTGGCAGCTGCTCTATTACGCCCTTCTCCTTGGAGATTTGTAGCGGCACGTCATCGTTCGGCCCCGAATCCATGCGAATCCTGACTCGGGAGATTTTATAAGTTGATAAGAGACTTGTTGGTTGCTTGTGACTAGGGCTACTGATTTCACACTGAGATTTGCTAATTACTTATATCTATTTTAGAATAATTATCTTTAGATTCTTGTCATTGATTTGATAATTACTAAACTCTATTAGTTACTAAAGATGGATAAGTTATATTATATTTATTATCTCATAAAAAGAGTTATATTATATTCTATGGATTATCAAAATCAAATAGAAATCTTGGTAGCTATAGAAATTGTGATCCGGTGATAAAGAAGATGAAGAATGAATCATGATAGATACAAGAAGCATGTAAAAACATGAAAACATCTAATGATTCGACCTTATAATTTAATATTTGGAAAGACAGGTTTATCATCGAAAACTATAATTTGATGATTGAATTAATTAATACTTTTAACTATGTTTGATCCAAGGGTGGAGATTTGACATGATGATTGATCAGACGGTCCTGATAAGCGTCACGCTTCAAAGAAAAATTGTACGCGGGGAATTGATGGTGAAGTTTGATGTGAGGAAAAAGTGGGATTTATTATTATTTATTTAAATAAGAAATTTGAGATAAATAAATATATGAGGATGTGATGGATTCATCTAGCTAGTGTAAGCTTGGGTTTCTTGCAATGGCTGGACAGGGATGGTGTAGGGGGAGTTCCAGTCAGCGTCGAAGATTTGTTGCAGCTGTGAGACGACGGCAGGGCTGTAAGTTCCGAAACTGACGCCGGCGGTGGTGTAGAAGTAGTCCCAGATGAGGTTGCTGGTGCCGATGTGAGCTCGGGCGTCGCTGACAGCATATTTTCCGTGGTTGACTCTGGTGAAACCTGGGTAGGTGTTTCCTGTGGCTGTGCCGTTTTTTAGAGTGGCGGGGCCGGTGGAGTTGAAGCCTGGGACGGTGTAGTATTTGATGTGGATGCGGCCACAGCTATTCTTTTGTTTAGGTGAGGAGGAGCAGAGGTCGTTGGTGAAGAGGAGATGCTTTAGGTAGGGGTCTGTGTAGGGGATGAAATGACCCCAGTATGCGACCAGGATCTTCACAGTTGCTCCCTTGGCGAAGACGACCTGAGCCACAAGAACGTCCGATCAGAGAGTTCTCCGAATCATACTAAAGAACAAATGTTTTGCGGCATTATGTTTGAAAATATTCTAAATGGGGCGATTAGATGACATGATAAGGAGTAGTTAGTTCTCTGTTACCTGTGATATTGCGGAAGAAAGAGAGGACCAGAAGACAGTTTTGGAGGTGTACTGGGACTGGCCGAGCCAGTCCATGGTGTTTATTCGAAGAGTCCCTCCAGTGTCCACGGACTTGATTGTGTCCAACCATGCCTGCTCGTCCGCTTGATATTTGCCAAATGAGAGCTGCAATGTATTGAGAGAATAAATAACAGCTCGAATCTCATTCTAATGAGGATATAAATATATTCAAGAGATGGATATGACATTTACCTCTGGAGGAGCAAACGAGAGGTAGCTCAACTGGGGTTGCGCAGAAGAGTAGTTCAGGCCGGGAGATTGGATGGGAAGTTCAAACACATGTGGATCAGAGATGGCCGGGTATCCCATGACATGATGCACATTGATGTAATCAGGAAGAGGAGAACTGCCCGGTAGCAGTTAACACAAATCAGTACAAGGTTTTCAAAGCAGCAAGTCAATGGACGGATATGTTATACGGGTGGCGACATTACCTGCACCTAGATTCGGGTTGGACAAAATGCGACCAACAAGGGACTTTTCTACTTACTTGCCATTCCTGATCCCATATGAAAACTGTGTAATCTGATGCATTCAAAGTCGCAAGTGTCCACAGATTCTCAAAGTAGACATCCACCTTTTTTGCTATTTGTGGACAATCAGAAATATATATTCCAACTTCCTTGACCTGAAATAAATCAGCATAGTAAATTTTTATCACAAGTACGTAGTTTCTGGCATTACAATGACCATACACAACAATTACCTACCTGGGTCAAAGATTTCCAATCATTGTTTGCAGAACCTATGTAGAAGTGTCGACGGTCTGCAATCCAGACTTTGGTGTGAACAATGCCAGATCCAAACCAATCGCCTAATAGTAAGGTAACACTTTTTACATTCGGTCCTCTTGAAGCCAAGTCAGATGGTTCTTTGGCATAGTCAGGGTACACTCCAGAATGCTGAAGAAGTCTAAGCATAACAAATTACACACTATTTTAACAGCACCAACAACAAAAACCGATTAACAAAAATTCTAACAGCACTGAAAGTAACGCCAGGATTAACTACCACTAGACTAAGCTTCCAGCTCATAGTGACACACATGATCGCACCACCACCGCTATATTAAAACATGAACAATGAAAAGCTAATCAACACAGCGGATACATTTAGATATATGCAGATCCTTGTTTCTGAAAGACTTATGGTTACATTACACTCATGACTGCATCGAAACACATAGCATTGAACTTAACATGGAAGCCCGAGCATTGTGGATGCAATAAACCAAATCCTTTCCTTGCCTAAGAAAAAAGTAGGCTTGTTTGGATGGCTCATGCGCATAGCTGCAACACTAATCAACTACCTCATGGAAAAAAACTCATACCAACTGATGAGTAGCATCTTATATTTACACCAGTTCCGCATCGATAGGATAGGTCATTGTCTAGGACAAAGTGGCGCAACCGCGCAATACTACATAGCCAACTGAGTGTGTGTATAGCATCAGATTCAGCCACATCAAGTGCCAATTTGAGAACTGGAGTACTAAATTTGCAACTCAGAAATTGAAAATGAGACCTAATTCACATACCTAACAGACACGTTCCTGTCAGCAGCATCTTCAATAGATCTGTAAACAGCTAAACCCTCACCAGCACCAAACCGTCTCATCTCCTCCTCCGAGTATCCATAGTCACCAGAACGCGGATCATCCGGATGCGCAACCAGCTGCCAGTACTGCGCGATCACATCCAAACTCCCCGTCGCGTTCCCCGCCAGCCACCGCAACACCTCCGCTGCTCGTCATCGCAAAATCCAAACACGATCCGATTCGACTCAATTTAATTGGATTCATATCATCAAACTGCAATCGCATCGAAATCGATCAGGTGGTGGCGGTGGAAATTACCGGTGGAAAGCACGCCAGGGACGTGCGGGAGCTCCGGCATGTCGGTCGGGATCGACTGGACGAGCCACGCTTTGCATTTTCCGTTCGAAGAGGATGCCTCCGCCGGAGATGATGAGAGACTGATTGACAACAGCAGCAGCGAAACCAGTCCGGCGGCGGAGCCGCCGCCGCTCCTCTTCTTCATCGCTCGGTTTGACTTCGAGTTGACTTCCACTTCCTCCTCTCATCATCTTTACTCCACTGTAGCGTTGACCGGTAGATAAGCCTACTGGGCCGCCTCGCCGGTCAGGCCCAATGACAAAAAATACATAAGAATCTCCTTCACCTCCTTAATCAAACGTTGATCACTGTTACTTGATAGATTAATTATAATTAAGTAATTAAATAAATTGCGCAAATCCCAAATTCGGTGGAGTTTTCTTCCCTTGATCTTTCTCGCTCGATCTCATTCTCAAATTTGCGCCAAGCAAATCTACGAATCACTGAATCAGGCGACGACGAGCTTCGCCCTCTCTTCACAATTCGCTGCTCGGATCCACGCATCGGAGCGCTAACCGCCGATCCAGATCTCGGCCGCTCGTTCGTTGACCACGCGATGAGATCGTTGAGATCTCTTGCGGTGCTTTGTGTGACTGTCCTCCTCTCGATCCATGGAGGTTGGGGATTCTACCTCCCTGGAGTCGCGCCGGAGGATTTCCAGCGGGTTGGTGGATTGAAATGATGTTAAGTTTTTTTGTTAGGGCTAGGAATTTGAATAATTTGGTAGCGAGTTGGTGTTAGATCGAAAGTGTGTTCGGGTTGATTTGTTATTGGGAATCGAAACGTGGTTTGGAGATGTTGGAATGTGATTTTATTTTGCCTGCTGCTGAAAATCGGAACTGTTGAGTTTTGATTCTGGTGCAAGATTTTATGTCGAATGTAGGATTTCGCTGATGGATGAATAAGTAGGTAGTTGTGAGGTCGGTGTTTAGTTATTTTTACAGTGAGATCAATATTGGAAATGGATGTATGTAAAAATGGGGACTGCAGCAAGATTGTTTAGGGTCATTTCTACAATCAACACTCGTATTGTGTGGAAATTTAGGAGGAAAAATAGGAACTGTTGGGTTCGGTATGCGATTTGCATTTGATCGTGTGGAAATTTAGGGTCATTTTTGGTGTTGATTATTCATTGTTGTTCTATAGCTGAGCTGGTGAATAATGTGTATGGCTTATTTCTGTAACTCTATGGGGAAGGAATTGTGCGACTGCAGTGCCTCTGTAATTTATAAAAGTTTCACTTATCATTGCTGTGGTTATCTGAGTGGTTTTGCTCAAATGGCGTGATGTTGATCCATATTTATTTATGGTTTGGATATGTTGTGTTGAGTTGATTTAGTGCTGTTGTACTGTGACTCAATTCGCTGAAAAGTTTGCTTTTTTTTTTTTCCTTCTTGTCTCTGGCTACAGGGAGATGAACTGAAGGTTAAAGTAAACAAATTGACATCTATAAAAACCCAGCTCCCATATTCGTATTACACGCTCCCTTTTTGTCGCCCGGATAAAATTATTGATAGTGCGGAAAACCTTGGGGAAGTACTCCGTGGTGACCGCATTGAAAACTCTCCTTATTCTGTGAGTATTCGTATAGTCATGTGGACATTTTCTTTATCATGCTTGATCTGTTTAGTGAATTTATCCAATGTTGGTTTTCAGTTCAAAATGCGTGAGCCACAGTTGTGCAATGTTGTGTGCCGCATTACGCTTGATGGCAAAACTGCCAAGGAGTTTAAGGAAAAGATTGGTGATGAATATCGCGTTAACATGTATGTTGGAGTGCTCAATTTGTTTACTAGCCCGATAGTTTCTGAAATTTTTCTCCAGTTCGGAGTATTCTTAATTGGTATGATGTTTTGCAGGATTCTAGACAATCTTCCTCTCGTTGTCCCTGTGCAGAGGTTGGATCATGACCCCACACCTGTCTACCAGCTCGGATTCCTTGTTGGAGTGAAGGGTCAATATATGGGCGTAAGCAATGCTTTCTTCTGTGGCTTATGTAATTTCTGATATGTGCAGTGTCAGACTGTCAGCTATGAAATAATTCCATGCATATGCTTCTTGCTTTGGTTTACAGACTAAGGAAGAGAAGCACTTCATCTACAATCATCTGTCCTTTGTTGTCAAGTACCATAAAGATGTTCAAAGTGACTCTGCAAGAATTGTTGGATTCGAAGTCAAGCCATTCAGGTTTCTTTTTTAGTCTTGCTTTGCAAGATTTGTTCTTTTCCCATTTCCCGTTCATCTAACTTCTTTTGTTTTGCCTGTAATGTATCTAGTGTGAAGCATGAATATGAAGGGGACTGGAATGGTAAGAATCGATTGAGGACATGTGATCCCCATGCAAAGCAATTAGTGACTAACTCTAACAGTCCTCAAGAAGTGGAAGACAACAAGGAAATAATATTTACATATGATGTCGACTTTCAGGTATTGTCTGGGCTAGGTGGTATACCCTTAGTCATTTTCTACTTTCCCATCTGCATATATTTGATTCTGGTCTTTACCATACCTTTTGCTTTCTATTCACTGCATATGCTCATCTTTATTTGTGCTTCAGTCTTTCTATTTGTTTCTCTCTGGTTTTATGTATATGAATAGTCATGGAGTTTTATAGTCTAATATGTTAAGGACGTATACAGTTCTCATTGCATCTTTATAATTTTTATTATTGACAGGAAAGTCCTGTGAAGTGGGCATCAAGATGGGATACTTATCTATTGATGAGTGATGATCAAATTCACTGGTTTTCAATAGTTAATTCTTTGATGATAGTGCTGTTCCTTTCTGGCATGGTTGCCATGATTATGCTCCGTACCCTATACCGCGACATTTCCAGGTACAACGAGCTTGAGACTCAAGAAGAAGCCCAAGAAGAAACCGGGTGGAAACTTGTGCATGGGGATGTCTTTAGGCCGCCAGTGAACTCAGACTTGCTGTGTGTATATGTTGGAACTGGAGTCCAGTTCTTGGGTATGATTCTGGTGACAATGATCTTTGCTGTCCTTGGTTTCCTCTCACCTTCAAACCGAGGAAGTCTTATGACAGCAATGCTTCTTCTGTGGGTCTTCATGGGACTATTTGCTGGTTACGCTTCAACCCGCCTATTTAAAATGTTCAAGGGATCGGAATGGAAGAGAATTGCATTCAGGACTGCGCTCATGTTCCCAGCCACAGTATTTGTAGTTTTCTTCTTTTTGAATGCCCTCATCTGGGGTCAGAAGTCATCTGGCGCAGTTCCCTTTGGTACTATGTTTGCTCTGGTCGTCCTCTGGTTCGGCATCTCAGTTCCACTCGTATTCGTGGGCAGTTATGTTGGATTCAAAAAGCCAGCTATTGAAGATCCTGTCAAGACCAACAAAATTCCAAGACAAATCCCTGAACAGGCTTGGTACATGAACCCAATTTTCTCAATCCTCATCGGAGGCATCCTCCCATTCGGTGCAGTCTTCATCGAGCTATTCTTCATCCTGACATCCATCTGGCTTAACCAGTTCTATTACATCTTCGGTTTCCTCTTCATTGTCTTCGTCATCCTCCTCATCACCTGCGCAGAGATCACCATTGTCCTCTGCTACTTCCAGCTTTGCAGCGAAGACTACCTGTGGTGGTGGAGATCATACTTGACTGCTGGATCATCAGCTCTCTACCTCTTCCTCTACGCCACATTTTACTTCTTCACAAAGCTGGAGATCACAAAGCCAGTCTCCGGTATGCTCTACTTTGGGTACATGCTGATTGCCTCCTACGCCTTCTTCGTCCTGACAGGCTCAATCGGTTTCTACGCTTGCTTCTGGTTCACAAGACTCATCTACTCCTCGGTGAAGATTGATTGATACATTGACCCAGTCAGGCAAATGCTCAGCTAGACAAGATTGCCAAGTGCTAGCACTACTTTTTCTTATTTCCCTGAGAATTCATATAATTGTAGACACTAGATAGTGCCCAAATTGTTGGGCATTTTGTAATCCATATGTTACAACATAATTTAGTTTTTATTTTCTGAGAGATTGTTAGGTTACACGAGCAGGAAAGAACTACACTGACATTTGACTCCTAAACATTATAAGGAGCTACTTCTGGCTTTCCCTCGGCCGGACATCCTCTGGCTTGGCCACTCCAGCAGCCACCTTGGCCACATCCACAGCATCCGCCTCGGGCTTCTTCTGGGTGTACAACACTGCATACCCAATGACGCCAGTAATGAGCAGTCCTGCAATGGCCATGGTGGTAGGGCTGTAAGGCATGCTCCGCCTCTGGTGCAGCACGCCGCCCGGATTGTGCCCCGGCGGCCTCTTTGACGCCTCAACTCCTGCAGCCTTCACTTGCTCCGGTGACATCTTTGTTGTGTCTGCATTCTTCCTCCAGTCCTCCGCCATCTCTGCAACCTCTCCCTCCTTCCCTCCACTCTTTTGGTTGGATGTGTGAGGAATTGATGCGGTGAGTTTAACAGACATGTTGGGAGTGAACTGGGTGCTTGGCACGTGGCAGGACACGTTCTCCTGTTCGGGGACACTTGTCATACGCTGACAGCATCAATGCAAAGAAGCTTACATTAAACTCAATCTACAAATTTTGTAAATGAAGACTGACACCAGGTTGATGCTCTATCGCAGGAGGTTGTCAACAGCAATGGGTTCAAAAAACCTGAACAAAATGTGTTCTGTTCAAACACAACACAGATCTGCAGGAATCGGGGTTCTTTAGCTGTACGTATTTCTGTACACTGTCGCGGAATCAAACCACAACAGGCATGGTCAGATATCGGGTTTAAGCGTCTTCATGGCTGTAATCTGGAGTCTGGTGTTCTTTGTGATCAGACAGATGGGATCGATTCGCTTGTCTCTTGAACTGGACAATGATCATGGTCATGTTGTCGCACCCCTCGCCGTCTGCGACGGACGGGGCCAAGCATCTGTTGAAGACTTTTTCACATATGGCTGACAGCTTCCCCTCCTGCAAGAGAGCGGTTAAATAAGAACTGAGCTCAGTTTCCCAGCACGAAGTGATTACAATTACATAGTCGGATAAGGTGATTTCCGTGCGTGGAAAGCTCACAGTTTTCAGCCCTCTGTGGACGAAGTCCACCAACTGCTGACTCGTCATGCAGTCCCTGGAACATACAAAAACATAAAATCAGTCCACTCTTTATCCAGTGGCACGAGCCGTAGTCTTCTCAGTGAAAGTACCGGTAAAACGCATACCATATTCCATCACAAGCTAAAACAACGAAATCATCGTCATCGCGGAGCTCGACCTGCAAATTACCCAAGGTGAATAGACGAGCCTGATCTGCAGACACACTCCTAATCTTGTTCAGGTCAGCACTGAAACTATCGGAATTTGCAAGATGAAGAGAGGCAGGCTTACAACAGTTATGTCGGGGTTGGCGGTGACTATCTGCTCTTCGGCGGGCAGGTCTTTATTTTGTTTCAGCTCCATGTCACCTTCAAGCAAAAATAACAAGAGAGCATCGATAGCTAAACATTTTGCCGCCACGATCGGCCCTGAACAAGTCCGAATGAGTGCTGGGGGAAGCGTAGGGAATTTTTTAAGTACCGATTGCTCTGGAGAGGTTTAAGCTCCCGTTGACTCTTCCGTTGTGGATAAACCCGCCGGCTTTTAAAATCCGACGCTTTTCAACTTCGAGCTCCGGTTTATGGTCCAACGACAGATTATACGCCTGGCCGTTCCTTGAGATGACACAACGTGAATCGCCAGCATTCGCGACGACCAGTTTGTTCTCTTTGATGATAGCAACGCAGGCTGTGCACCCGCAAGACGGCCCCGAGAAGTCCGAATGGGGTCCCTGTTGAAAGCAACATTCAAAAGATCGGATTAAAACCAGCTCGACTTCTCAAGTCAAGGCTACATCTATCGAACCAAGTTGGAGTCACCTCCTCAGCAGCCCAGTCATCCACCGGGGCACCACTGTTTCCTCCTCTCGGCGACCATATCAGCCCTTCGATTAATCCTGAGACCTTGTTTATTTTATCTCCCAGAGCGGCTAACTCCCTCCACCCGCGTTGTCCGCACATCATCTCATCCATCCTGAAACAGCACATTGCCTCAAATATTACAATTATTTTCTTGTCACTTAAGTAATGTTTAAGTAACATCTATTTGTACACCTTTACTTGGCAAAGGTACTTGACATTTTCAGTGCACAATTCATACTGTCACCTTAGAAATTAATTACTTTCATCATCACAATCCATAAACATAAAGAAAATTTTCTAGTAATAATACACCATGTTTTACATTATACACGAATCATTAAATACATACCTATTAAATTTAATGAACAACTATTTTTAATATCTTCTTAATCCACTTAATCTAACTTTAAACGACTACTAGGACGTCACAGTATTTTGTCTGCTCTATGTACGGAATACCATTCCATAAATCCGGTCTCATTTACGAAAAATGAAAAAAGGCCTTTTCCTAATAATATATTTTTTTCCACTAGCAAAAACTAAAGTCAAGTACTTCCCGAGCAGTGCTCGAAATCTTACAGAATACGTGTTACTTATGCGCGTTACTTATGCGCGTTACTTATGCAATGCACGTGAACCCCGGGTTGACCTAAAAAAATTGTGGCAACTGCGAGAGGTGTGGTGAAAGCGATAAATGAGCGAGTCACTGACCTCAGAAAAGCTTTCTGCAAGGAAGCTCCCAAGTCGCCAGCTGCGTAGGACTCCGTTTTCAGCACCTGCTGATGGAGATACTTTGCACAAAATTTCGCTGCCACTTTACCTGAAACGAAGTCGAAAATGTCACTGGTCACTATCTGGTAGCAACTTTACTCAACTTGCTTGACAACAAAGCCCTCAAAATGATTAAGTTTGTGGATTACTGTGACATTATTAATGCACTCTAACTCTTAAATAAGCCTACAACAAAATGGTACGCAGATATCAAAATACAAAAATTCTTGTTAGGTATAGCTCATATACTGCATAAAGGGCAAAGTGCAGGCCAGGATTTAGTAGGGTTGGGGGTGTAATTTTGCAAAACTGTACCAAAAGTTATTATTCTACTCTGTAATCGTAACCTAATAAGGTATTCTATTAATAATCAGAAAACAGCCGCTCATCACTCCTGAGAACGTAGGCAAGTAGCCGAACCTCGTTAAATCTTGTATTCTTTAATTTCTTTACTGTTTTTCGCTTGTTTTAGCCTGATTTCTCAACAATTGGTTACTCGGTTTTTCCCTATTCACATAATAACAACACTTACGATGTATGACATCCTCATTCTGGGCATGTGTTCAAATCTTATAACAACAAGACATCAATATAAGTCAGGAGAAAATTTGCCTAACATAAGAAAGTCAGTTAGGTTATATTACCTCCATGACCATCAAATACTCCAAAGAATGATGTTGACCCATCCAAGTCCAGAATTGCCGAATGCTGTTCACCAAGAAGTCATGATCAATTTGTGAAAAAAATTATACGAGTGACACAAAATCGTCAGGATGCGAAAATCATGAATGAGCTAAAGATTAAAACTGGCAAGGGGATCAGAGATCACTCACAGCGTCCTCCATTTCAGCGCGCCATCCTTGCATGGAAGACAGGCCGTACCGAAGGCTACTGCTCTCCCCATCTTCTGATAACTTCTCGGTCTTCGGAGTACTCAAATATGTCCCCATCCGAATCTGTCAAAGCAGCATTTCAGAGAAATAGCCAACACAGTCCTACACCACAAAAACACTTCAGAAACCCTAAACCAATCACACAATTCAGTCATCAGCTCAGTTGACATCACCACCACCGCCGCCACCACCACTCCATCAATCAAACATACGTGAATTTATCATGTTCATACCAATCCAACCTGGGAAATATTTACACCCAGAAATGAAATAAAGAATAAAAAAAATGAAACGTGAACAAGACTAAGAATCTGGCAGCTGAAGCCAGACCCACAAGCTCAGATTCTTAAACAAGCATCTTTATAATGTTTAAAAGCATGCCCACCTGTAAAATTGAAGCTCAGCTGAGTGCGATGAAACACAAGCAGCTAATCTGTTGAACAAATCTGGGAAAGGTTTCGACTTTCCACTGCAATAGTTGAAAAGCTCAATCAGCTTACAACGACGCGTGAATCTATACAAGAACTGGACTGGTTCAATCCGAGCTGAACAGAGAGGAGAGTAGAAGACGCGAGTTTGATGGTGAAGGAGACGGATCGTGGGGAGAGGCGATTTCCGCTGAGACCGAGGTGTCTCGAATTTGCAATTAAGTGAAATATGTCTCCTGTTTTTAATTTATTCATATTTAACGTGTCCGACGTGTAAATCAAAATAAAAAAGAGTACAGTATTTACCAGAATACGACTTCAGGGAAAAATAATTACATTTTCATGTCTAATACCGAAAGTATTTTATTTCCCAGGACTATTTAGCTCTCACGTTCTCTCTCCCCCCTCGCCACGGGAACTCGTTCATCAGACTCAGCTCGCGAAGTTAATAAGGACTGCTCGGCGAGCCGTGGGAGTTGGATTCGAGGTGAGTACACGACTATCCAGCTGTCAAAATTCTGGAATCTGATGACGTCTGTGAGAGTTGTGTCGGGTCGATTTGGGGCTGGATTTTTAGGGTTCTTACGCACATCGAGGTTTAGGTTTTTAAGCCGTTGTTTTGTGTGATTTTGAGTCTTACATGTCGTGTTTGGATAAGGTTGTGGTGTGTACAACGTAGGAGTTTGGATTGTTTCTGCAGCATTTTTGTTTGTGTTGGATTTAGGTGGGCTTTGGTTGAATTGTTTGTCGATTTGAGCAGAAAGATGAATTCGTTTTCCATCAAGGGAAAGAAGAAGCCTCTGCATAAGCTACGCGAGGAGGAAGAGGCGAAGAAAAAGGTAGATGGCAGGGCACCTTGCCGGAGTCCTTGTGGTTAATTTTTCATTGGTTTAGAATACATGAGATTTGAGAATGAGATTTTTTATTTTGGCAGCGAGAAGAGGAGGAGACGGCGCGATTGTACCAGGAATTCGTGGAGTCGTTTCAAGAGGATACCACTCCGGGCTCAAAGGTTTTCGTTCGAGGAGGCACCATTAATCCCAATGAGAAGGCCAAGACTGATTCACAAGGTTGGTGTCGTTCGAAACTATCTCGAATGAACATTTTCAAGTTTTAGTAATTTTACATACTTGGGTTTAATTCTGATGACTTTGTTAGTGAATTATGTTTTATTGCGGGAATACATTACTTAAAAGTATGGGCTTTTTTATTCATTCCCGAATGACAGGTGAAAAGTCCAAAGATGGGGGAACAAAGAAGGGAAGTAGGTAAATGAAATCTTTGATTAACCGTGTCATGCTGCAGTCTTGATGAGACCATGTACAGATTGAGTTTTCATGTTAGTACTGAGTATAGAGTTGGGGCCCAAAAGTAGGCGGCCGCATACAGCCATTAAAGTTTCTTGATATGTGTAGGTCTAGCCAGCCTGTACCGGTCTCGAACTGACTGTCTGTTGCTTTTTGTTGAATATGTGTTATTTAACGGAATTATGCCGTGGATGGTATGCTGGAATATCTTTGGTCTGAATCAAAACAATCAATTTGAGTGCTCCAACTATAAAGTATTGTTCGTAATAGAACCATTAGATATAGTTGTTGGAGTATCAAGTAAAAAGATTTCTATGTTGTGGAGACCTGTCAACAGAAATCTGTGCATTCTTTCCCTCTCATTACAATATATAATAAATGAGCATGTGTCATAATTTCGGAAAGAAAGCAACCGAAACATGTCTGTCGACATGGAGAAAGAACAGTCAACAAAAGAGTTTCATGAGTTGTCAAACTTGGTTTTCCTCGCCTGCAGATATGTTCCATCATTTTTACCACCTCCCTCTATCAAGGGAAAAGAATCAGATAGGAAGGTTTGTATCGTCCTCTCTTAATCGGACTTTCCTTAAGCCTACAAGTCTGTACAACGGATTAATATTGTGGAACTAACTAACGTGCAGAAGGAGGAGGAGAGGCCCAGGGAAAGGGACAAGGGGAAATCACGAAACATTGATCATTTTATGGAGGAGCTAAAGCACGAGCAGGAGATGAGGGAGAGGCACAACCAAGAACGTGAACGTGATGGTCGATACAGTGACAGCTCAACGGTGAGTGACTTTTGGTGCTATGATCTACTTTTCCATTGTTTAGTATTAGTTAATGTTGTGCCATGCTTGGTTATGACAACTGAATGCATCGACTCCGCCAGTGCTTTATATCTGCAGCATATAGCCAATTTGAATGCTGTAATCGCTGTTTGAACGAATTTTTCCATTTTTTCTTCCGTTTGGTTTAAAGTTTTTGGATTTTCCTAACCTTAAAATATTTTTTTGCGCATCATGATAATTCTTTTCTTCTGTTTTTCTTCCACGAATGTGTGTCTCATGAAACTTCTTTTATCCATAGATATCAAGTCGCTTTGAGGACTCTACTGACTACTATGATATAAATGGGAAGCCTGGATCATTTGATGATGGTGATCCATTGAGTACAAATCTGTATGTTGGAAATCTATCGCCAGAGGTATGTTATTGTTCATGTATGTGGTAGTTTGGGCCTTCACTTGGATGGAAGATACCCACTCTTACTTTTTCTTTTATTGATTTAGGTGGATGAGAATTTTCTGCTGCGAACCTTTGGTAGATTTGGGCCAATCGCTAGTGTGAAAATTATGTGGCCTAGAACTGACGAGGAAAAAAGACGACAGAGAAATTGTGGTTTTGTAGCTTTTATGAATAGGGCAGATGGTCAAGCCGCAAAAGACGAAATGCAGGGTATTGTATTTGAAGTATTTGTAACTTTGTCAGCCTATCGGCTGATACCAAACATTTACAATGGTCAACTTTTGTTTGTTTTGCGGTTTTTTTTGTTTGTAGCCTTATCCATAAATGGTGCCACAATTGTCTGATTGTGATATCGGATAACTTAAATGCCATTTTAGTGTGCCATTGCATATTTGACGCATGATACTCGTGATGAAAAAGTTTTTTAACCCCTTTTAGTATATGTGTTTTTGTATATAAATATTTTTACTTAGTTTAATTTGTTTTATAGGAGTTGTTGTATATGATTATGAACTTAAAGTTGGCTGGGGAAAATCTGTGTCACTTCCTTCCCAAGCGCTACCTGCGCCTCCACCGGGGCATATGGCTATTAGGAGCAAAGAGGTTCCATATCTTACACCTCATTATTTTAACTCATTAAGCAGTTTCTACTGAAGAAAATTGATATATATTACTTTTGCTTGATAATGCATTAGGATGTTTGAGGTCTTAGGTAACTGCAAAGAATGATCTCATTTTTCTAGTGAAGATTTTAA
>NQLW01000081.1:2382500-2415418 GCA_002312845.1 Kalanchoe fedtschenkoi
TAATATTTTTGTTTCGGAACTTTTGCTCATAAAAAATTGAGTAATATACTTACAAAATTTAATGCACGTATACTATAGTCACATGCATTTGTGGACGTAGTTAATAATGTGGAATGGGTATGTGCAGGGAGATGTCCTTCAGCGATGGCGCACTGAACCGTTTATCATGATAACAGGAAGCGGAAGGTAGTTTTTACGCTAGTCACTTTATTTGAAACGATCATCTGCAAATCAGTTTTTGACTTAATAGCAGGCTTGGCCTAAGGCTAAGGCACTTAAGCAAGGGCGGCTTTAGGCCACCAAAAAATTTGGATTCTTAAGAAGAAAAGTTAGTACTGTTAGGACCTGAATCAAAATAAAAATTATATTATGCATCTCATATGAAAAATATCACGCTTTAAATTTTGTGAAATCAATTATTAATGAGTTGTATTACTTGTATTTAAAATAAAATATTAATTAGAACTAGGACGTTAGGCCTCTTTTAATTTTTTCAGTTTAGGCTTTCAAATGGCTAGGGCTGGCCATGCTTCATAGTGAAAAAAATATTTATAATATCTGGTGGAATTTCTAGATGGATACCACCACCTCTGCCAACTGGGAAAAATTTGGATGCCGACAAGGATGTCGGCAAGACATATGCAGCCGGAAGAAACAAGGTACTTGCTTCTTCCTGTAGTGAATTGTAGTTGTGAAGTGTGTGCTGAACGTGATAGTATCTTTGCTGATTGTGCAGCGTGTAGAGGTTGAACGAACTCTTACTGATCCACAAAGAGACGACCTTGAGGACATGCTACGTGCGTTGACATTGGAGAGGATTCAGATAAAGGAAGCCATGGCCTTCGCTCTCGACAATGCTGATGCCGCCGGAGAGGTAAAAGTTCAGATATACTGTCGCTTATTGTTCAAATGTCATTTTGTTTGTTTCTCATAGGGTGAATTGTTTTGCAGATTGTTGAAGTCCTTACTGAATCATTGACACTTAAAGAAACTCCTATACCGACGAAAGTAGCTAGGCTGATGCTCGTGTCTGACATACTTCACAACAGCAGTGCTCCGGTGAAGAACGCATCCGCCTACCGCACAAAATTTGAAGCAACGTTGCCTGACATTATCGAGAGCTTTAATGACTTGTACCGCAGCGTAACTGGAAGGATGACAGCCGAGGCTCTCAAGGTGCGCATTTGCCTTTAAATGAAACCTTCACGTGAAAAAATTGACCAATTTATGATTTCTGTAAATATAACCGGGCGGGTGAATTTTTGCAGGAACGGGTTTTGAAAGTCTTGCAAGTATGGTCGGATTGGTTTCTTTTCTCGGAGGCGTATATAAATGGTCTCCGAGTAACCTTTCTCCGGCCCAGTAACTCCGGAGTCACGCCCTTCCATTCCATATGTGGCGATGCGCCTGAAGCAGAAATCAAAACCTTATCAGAATTTAGCGGTGATGGAAGCAAAATTAATCCAGACTACTCATTAGCCATGGGAAAAGGAGCAGCCATGAAGGAGTTGCTGGACCTTCCCCTTGCCGAGCTCGCAAGACGTTGCAGGCATAACGGTTTGTCGCTTGTTGGGGGTCGAGAAATGATGGTTGCTCGTTTGCTCAGTTTGGAGGAAGCGGAAAAGCTGAGAGGCAGTGAATTAGATGCTACTTTGAAATACATGCCGGCGCAGTCAGGTACACGGCACTCGAGCTCGATCCGGGACGTGGATGAGCCAGCAGAACCGTTAGGTTCGTCTGTTTGGAACCAGTATGGAGAAGAGAAAATGAACTCACGGGCGCCTTTATCGGTTCTGTTGGCATCCTCGCTTCAAATTCCTACTCCTGAACTGGCGGCGTTTTCGAAGAAGCGCAAGAGCGAGTCTGTTTTACCTGTTTCTAAGTGGACGCGAGAGGATGACGGAAGCGATGATGAACAGAAAAGAAATAACAAAGGCCTCGGCCTAAGTTATTCTTCCGGAAGCGAGGGCGCAGACGATGGCCCCAACAAGGCTGATGAAATTGCATCTGCGGCTGAAACCAGCACTCCACAACCCGGAAACAGAATCAGCGAGGAACAAAGGTATCCCCTTCACACTTGTCTGCCGTGCGCAGTTTTTTCTTCTTCTTTTTTTTTTTTTTCGTTTGTTAGACTCTCTAGACACGGCCTGTTCTTTATTCACGATTCTTTAAGTTATTCATATTTGACGGACTATTTCTTTCAACATTTTCCGATATTAAATATTGAGGGCATAAATTTGGATTTGAGTTCTGGTCGATCTGTTTCGATGAAAACAGCATAAAGGGAGCTTTGATGCGACTGATTTTTCTATGTTTGTATCGTGTTATGACAGGCAGAAGCTGAGGTCTTTGGAGGTTGCATTGATGGAATACCGTGAATCGCTTGAAGACCGAGGAGTAAAAGACACAGAAGAGATAGAGAGAAAGGTGGATACCCATAAAAAGCGGCTAGAACTCGAATATGGGTTATCCTCCGCAACAGATGATCCTTCAAACCGTAAGCTTTCAACTTTGAAATGCAAATATGCCAAATTTTATAGGTCGAAAGTGACGACTAAATCTTCTCATCAAATGTCAGGCAAGCCGGCGGGTGAAAGGAGGAATATACCGGAAGATTCAACCCACTCTTCAAGAAAGAGGCACAGGGGCGGAAGCAGAAGCCACAGCCCGCCACCGAAAATCTCAGGCAGAGACCGGGACAGGAAAAACACCAACAGCCATGAGAATCCTGACCGCGACAGGCACCATGAGAGCAGCAGGGATAGGGACAGGTACAGGGACCGAACACACGACACACCTAGTAGCCATGGCGGAAGAAGTGGCTGGTCGAGCAGAGAAAGAGACAGCCACGACCGCGGCCGGGACAGAAGGCGATGAGAGCCGGGCAAGTCCCGGCTATGCATTATCCATTTTTGTACTCTGTTTGGACAAGTATGATCAGTTCAGATTTGTCGCTGCCTGGTGTGGTGCCTGCTTGTATTCACTCTTGCTTGGTTCATCAGATTCACAGCTTAGTACGAAATTTCAGAACAAGAAGTCGTTGCTCCTATTTTTAATAATTTCGTCAATTGTGACATTTTCGTCGTTATTTGATTCTTTCTCGTCGCCCGTGTAACATTTTTCGTTAAAACTGATTTTGGTCGCGAATGGACTCATTCTTCCTGTCCAACCGATTGAGTCGATCGATCCGGTTCTGATAACTACGAACCGGGCCGTCTGATGAAACGGTCGGGCCCGACCCGATTCGCGTCGGGCCCAAACCCAGGAGTTTCTCTGCCTCGTCAATGTCGGCATCCGTCGAAGGTCGGTGACGACGACGAAGAAGAAGAAGGTTTTCTCTCTCTCTTCCTGGTTTGACGAATTCGCGAATGGAGTTTTCGGAGGAGAGGCTCGTCGAGTCGCAGCTGGAGGAACAGCTGCATGAGCAGAACGAGTCCCTCGACGCCATAAACGAAGCCCTAACTTCCGACCCGACCAACGCTGAGCTTCTCGATGTATGCTCGTCTTGCCTTTTCTCATTTATTTCTTTGTCGGTTATTTTCTGCTGGTTGTAATAATCGATCGCATGAATGCATTCGACTGGTCTGATTTCTTCATTATGAAATTGGAGATAAAAAATTAAACAAATCGGGCTGACTGATTGGAGATGTTTGGAGGTGGAGATGAAATGTCAGATTTCAAATTGTCATTAATGAGAGAAAATGAGTGCGGCTTGTTGAGTAGATAGAGAGTTGTCAGAGTTCACTGAGGGAACTGAAGTAGCCACAGATCGAATGTATTTAGTTCCGGAGGGGGGCGAATTGTTCATGTTCTAATTGTGTGATTCGTAAAAAAAAAAATCTGTTCTGACAAGCTTTTTATTATTTTTGAAGAACCGAAAACTGTGTTCTTGGTGGGCTAGGCATGAGCAAGAATGTGTGTAGTTCTTGGGGAGGAGCATTGCTTGAAAGTGTTCTAACTGTGTAAGGTGTTCTAATTGTGTGAGGTGTTCCATGTATTTATTTGAAAAATGAAATTTGCACGATTTTTATTTGCCGAGTTAACTGAAGAAACTGAGCTGGGCATGGGCAGAAATGTGTGTAATTATCGAGGAGGCAAATTGCTCGAAAGTGTGCTTATTTTCTGTAGGTGTTTGAAGCATTTATTCAAAATTTGAAAAATGTGCTTTTATGCAAGATTTTTGTTTGGTGGAGTTAACCGAGGAAACTGAACTTGGTATTACTCGAATTTGAGTTGTTCTTTATGAGGAAAATTGTTCATTAGTGTATGAATTGTCTTAAGGTGTTCGAAGCACTTTTATTCGGAAGCCGTGTTTTTCTTTTTGCAATTTTTATTTTATATTTTGAGGTTAAAGGTTGAGATGCTGCATTTGTGTTTAGATTCGGGAGGAGCTTGTTCTGGCTATCAAACATGCAAAGGAAGGGATTTTTGATCTTAAACGTGCTCGTTTATTGCGAGAAGCGGATTCTATGCTTGGCAGTTTGGGTAATTCTACTGAAGATGTAAAGGCAGAACCAATTAGATCGGATGATGTGAAACCTCAGATTTCTGATTTGACTGATGTCAAGCCGGAGATTATTGACCTCACTGATGACAAGCCGGAACCATTAGAGGGTGAGCAGTGGTGCGTTGGATCGAAATGTAGATTTCAGTACAATGATCGAAGATGGTATGAAGGTGAGATCTTGAGCTTGGACAGTGACAAATGCGCGAAGATAGCATTCCTCATTCCTACATCAGAAAAAATGTTGGTGAGTTTATTACAATGTCATCTACCTTTTATCTTTCATCCAGTGTTGTTTCCTCATTTCTGGTAGTATAATTTAATGCTAGACATTAACGACACATCGTGTTCCATATGCATCGTTTGTGCAAATAACGGCAGTTCGTAGCCATGTTGCTAACAAAATATGACTTGGAAAAATAACCATACGTTTCCGTACATGAAAACACGGTAACTAACTGCGTTTAAATAAAACTTTTTTTTGTGCATGTTTAGTCTCGTTACCTGAAAAGTAACACTAAAAACCTCTCACACATCTTCTAAATGTAAATGTAGGTATAATAATTGCTATTGGATTTAATTTTTTGGCGATACTTGTCAGATACAAGTTTTGTAATAATATTCGTGAAAATGCTCAATCAACGGAAGATGCGCCATAGTAATTTTATATAACATATCGTGGATCCTTTTTCAATCCAACGGGATCCTTTTTCAATTCAAAATACTAACGCCAGACCACCGAAGTGCAGATGTGCAAGTTCTTTCTTCAGCAGCGTTGTCGATTTGGTTCAAATTGCCGCCTATCACATGGTATGTTGCATGTTTGTATGACTCTAAATTGCTAGGACTATCGGATCCCAAAAGATGCCTATGGGATACTCAAAACCATATTTGACATATGTCCTTCCACCACCTAAGTTGGGAACTTAATAACTAAGTTGTGGTTGCTAGCTATGCCCTTCATCGGATATAATTTTCTACAGTTGTTTCAATAAAGAGTGCACTTGTCCGTTCAAATATTTATCGTGTTTATAGGCATTAATACCATGCATTGATTCATTATATTTCTATCAACAGCGTATGTTCTGTTGAATTAGTTTTATTTTCCTATAGTCAATATATGTGGCATTTCAATGCTCTTGAACATTTTCATGTCAGCAGGAATTGATGTTCCATTGACATCCTTGAAGCCTCATGTTCCGACAGTGTGGAGCCAGTCACTAGTCGGATCAAACATATGGGCCGCAGCGGATGGTAAAGGTGGTGTTTGGAAGAAAGCGGAGCTCGAGACATGGAACGATCAACTCCAGGAAGGGCAAGTAGTTTTTCTAGAAGATGGAAGATCTGTGAAGCTGGGGCCGGAAGCCATATCACTGGTCGGGAATGCTCAAGTGAGCGATAATGAAGACGAGTCAGATTTGGAAGCATCCGATTCGAGCGAATACGGAGATGAGAACCCTCAGGGCTTGGGATTTCTCGAAGGCAGTATTGCTCAGAAAGGCATTCAAACTGAGACTACTAAATTTGCCAAATGGGAGAATCACACACGGGGCATAGCGTCCAAGATGATGGCTAGTATGGGCTACCGAGAGGGGATGGGTCTTGGAGCGTCCGGCCAGGGCATCCTGGACCCTGTTGCTGTCAAAGTTCTACCTCCAAGACAGTCCCTTGATCACGCGGTGGCTAATGAAGGAACCGGTGGCAAAAAGGAAAAGAAACGTAGCAGAGGTGGGAAGAGAAAACGGGACAAGAAATTCGCTGAAGCATCCAGATCAGCTAAAAAGGCTCAGGAGTTGGCACCTGACGTCTTCAGCCTGATTAACACCCATCTCGTCCTGCACAGCGAGTCTTCAAACAGCGGATCATCTGCAGCCTCCCAACAAAACGGCAAAGAGGGCCGGAGGGCTCTTGTGGCTTTCAGTGACGAAGTGACGGCTCTGAAGATCCAAATCGGTAAGCTGGAAGAAATGGTGAAGCGGAACAGGAAGGAGAAGGCGGTGTTCGAGGCTGCCCAAAGAAAGCTCGACGCTGCTCGCAAAACTCTGGCGGACACCGAGGCTAAGCACGCATCGGCTTCTGATGCTCTTGCCGGCAAAGAGAAGGAGAAGCGGTGGCTCAAGTTTTGAAACTGGTAGGTGAGTGTTCAGCGTGTCATCACTGATATTTTTTCAGGTGGCCGCTCTGGGCCTGATTTTAGGACGCCAGTTTAAATTTCCGGCAAGTCATCTTTGCTTGTGATAACGTCTATAGAAGAAATTTGTATGCACTCATGTTGAAGTTGTCACTGTCCTATTTAACCGGGGTTGGCATTGGCATTGGCAATGGTGTTTTTCCGACAACGAGTCGTTTTATTCGTTAGAAATCTTATACTACTCAATTTTGGAGCGGGCTGGTCCGAGTCTGAACGAGTTCAGCCAGAGACTGCCGCATCCAGAGGCTCGGGTGAGGCACATTCGCGCCAGCAAGGAAGCTCTGACGGAAGTCGGGGATCATATAAATTGTGTCGTGACGACAGCTGCATCGGTGCTCATGGTGTACGATGCTATCCACGGGCTTGAGAAGTCGCTGTGGGCGGTCCCCGGATCGACCTTGGTGGGTATTTAGTGGTGTTGAAGATGCTCGAGGAGGCGATGAAGTTCTTAAAGGATAATACTGGGTTTGCGATCCAGTAACTGGAGGATATCGTGGAGTATCTGGGGGATGATGCGGTGGCAGACGAGGGCTATCTTTCGAGCTTGAAATCGTCTTTGAAGACTCTAAGCCAGAAGGATGGAAACAAAATTATACAAGGATCAAAATCCTGTTTTTTATTCATCAGAAGAAGCTACATGGAAAAATCAACTGAATCAAACTTCTGCTGAACAAGGAGGGAGCTACTGGTCATCCATCCGCTGCATCTACAGACCCAAAGATGTTAACTTTCTGGTAATATAAAGCTATGCACAGATGAAGCAGCCACAGAGAGGCATCTTGAGCTGAAGGCCTGAACTATTTGACGACCAATTTCCTGGAGCACATGGTGCAGTAGAACTTGCGCTTGGTGTTGAAGTAAAGCGGCACGAAGCAGAGCCTCCACTGCTTCTCAACGTCCATGGCCTGGATCATGCCGCCGCAGTAGGGGCAAGCTCCCGGCGCCGGATGGCGGCTGATGACCCTCTCGTCCTCGTCGCACACGAAAACCAAACACATGATTACTAATGACTCTGATCCAGAAATTCTTTCAACGAATTCTACCGCGTGGCTACTCAGCTGAGATTGAGATTGGGCTGCGCTGCGTTCGGTGTGAAGATTTATAGAGATTGTGGGATGGGGGTGTTCTAGAAGTTTCTGGGAAATGGGGTGGAAGCATGGAGAGGTTTGACGGAGTCGCAGGTTGTCGGGTTGTGTAGAATATTCTGTGTGCAAACCGCGTCAGGATTCCGCCGCCGTGTTCCCACATTGGGTTTCACCGCTTGAGACTCTCAGTCATGTTTAAGGATCCGTTTGGTAATTTACTTAAAAGGTTATCTGGTAAAGAAAGGGAAACGTATTGAAATAGAAGTCATGGTATTAGAATATAGGGAAAAATATGTCCGATTATCATTATTTTATCCCTTATATTTTGAACTATCAAAATTAATAAATAAATAAATCTAGAAAAACGATACCAATTAATTTTATAAAAAAACAACATAATTTTAATATAATAATATTAATTAAGGAATGTGATTGTAAATTTTTTTTTTAAAAAAAAATTAATCTAATTTTTTTATTGTACCCTTTTGACATTTAGATAGTTTTAACCACAAGTGGAAAAATGACCATAGGGTCTTTTTAGAGTTTTTCTCTAGAATATATATACAAGATTTATAAGTTTATTAGTCAAATTTCATGACATTCAAATATAATTTGGAGGCCGATTTAAGCGATTTATCATCAAAAAATAATTTCATAAAGAGTGAATTTGGAAAGATTTATTTGCCTAGAAAATGAGAATTAGATTGGGATAAAACTAATTTAGTATTGCAGTTTTACACGTAGAAAGTGATCATAACTCATAGATCATTAAATAAAAATTTATTGGTCTAGAAAATAAGAATAAATTGAAATTGGTCATTTTTTAAGGAATATATATCTATAATATAATATGAATTTTTTAAAATTATTAATCAATTTAAACTAGATTTTGACACGTTTTAGATGTGTGATTCATGTCATTTATGTATGCAAATATTAATTTTTAAAGTTACATTATTATGAAAATTAATAATAAAAAAACTAAATACAATCACAGTAAAATTCAATGCAAATATATTAATATCAATATCAAATCTCACATTTGGACAACGAACAAATTTGGATGCTTATTAATTTCGTAAATTCCAAATATCCAAAAATCGAAATCAACAATCGTGAGAATTATGGCCCCGCAATTTAGCTTTTAATAAATTAATTATTAACTAATAATTAAATAAAAAAAAATCTGCGGGAATCGAATCGAACGGTGGCCATTTTCCTCCTCCCCGTATAAATTCCCAACTCATCACATCCGATCGGGCTTCCATCCTCTCTGTCGTCGTCACTCTTCACTCTTCTCCACCGCAATTCGATTCGCATCGGCGCCACTGGGGCACTTAAAGGTGAAATCTTGACTCGATTCGGGTACCCACTTCGACGCCAATGCGGCGATTCGGGGAAAACCCTATCTTTTGTAGTTGCGCAGAATTTGAGGTTGTGGGTGTCGTTGATTGTGGTCTCGATTAGGTTCTGGCATTGTGGGTTCGATGGGTGATTGTGGGGTTGTTTGTGTTGTCTTGGTTGGTTGGTTGAATTGAGATGCTTTGGGTTTGGTTTTGGGGTAGTTGATGTGGTGATTGGAAATGTTGTTGTTGTTGGTCGGAGTGTTTTCTGGGATTTCTGGTTGTTGAAATTTTCATTTCAACCTGGTTGTCTGTGACTGTGCGTGTGGTTTCATCATGTGCTGCAACTCGAAAAGGTTGAGTCTTGCGCAATTTCGATTGAGTTGATGAGTGATGCGTGGATGCTTCGGCACTGTGCCATTAGTCTTGAGAATTGCGTGTTGATCGGTTTCGAGTTTCGTGAATTTTGAATTGATGAATTGAAGCTGTCGCATTTGGTTGGTTTCTGGGCATTTGTGTTTTTGCAGCTGTGTGATGAAGGGGAGTTCAAAGAGGAAAGTGGCTGTCGCTGCCGATGGGACTGATGAAAAGCAACGTGGATGCTGGGACAGGGCAGCGAAATCGGGGTCATCTACGAAGGGCGCTAAAAGCGGAAAAGTCAGAATGAGTTCTGAACATGTGCAGCAGCAGCCTCAGGAGATGTTACCGGCTTCTGTGGACTCTGGCAGGAAGTATATCAGAGTCCTGAAGAGGCTGCCTCGCCCGGATAAGGCGCCTGCTCCCAAGTTTTCTGTAACTGCGTGTCACGAGTGCCGGCAAATCGAAAGGAAGCACAGGTGGTGCTTGCGAAGCCTGAATTGTGGGTCTCCGATGGAAGCGGTTGTATCAGCGGCAGCTCCTGCAGATGTAAAATTGCCCAGGCAAGGATGCGGACTAGGCCAAGTCCAGGACTCTTCAGTGGCTAGAAATGATGCGAGTGTTGCACCTAAAAAATCTAGAAAGTCGATAATTTCCAGGCCAGCCAAAAGCGCAAGAACAGCTGATTTGACTCATCTATCAGCTTCCGATGCTTCAACTGCTCTTAGCCTAGCATCAGGGGCTGCTGTTGGTCCACAGTCGCAATATTCTGGGTCTCGACCGAGTGCTCCTCCACAGCCTGGAACATACTATGATCCGTTCATCAACTTGAGATTGGATATTGATAACATGTCGTACGAGGTTGATGCATCTGCCTCACTTTTTTTACTGATTACTCACTGTAGAATTTCTCAGCCCGACCTGGAAAAATTTGATTTCATGACAGGAATTGTTAGCGCTTCAGGAGCAGATAGGCTATGTAAGCACCGGATTGTCGGAAGAAGAATTGGGAAAATGTAGGAAGACGGACGTTTATAAAGTCAAACGTAGGAAAACCGCAGTGAAGAAAGAAGCCGATCCGAAGTGCAGCATCTGTCAGGTAGCGACATTTTCTTTGCTGTACTTTCTATAAGCCAATCGGCTTGCGGAAATCTTCGTAACTTCCAGCTCTGCTTTTATAAGGACCCTTGTCAATCGATTCGTGTAAAAACCTGTACTGACAGCGGGTCTGATCCGTTGCTGTTGTCTGTGCAGGAAGAATATCGGTGCGGAGATGAGATGGGGAGTTTGAAATGCGAGCATAGCTACCATGTCAGATGCATAGACGAGTGGCTCCGGCGGAAGAACTGGTGCCCGACTTGCAAGGCTGGAGCGGTGCCTGCGTAGTCTGACTAGATCATATCATCTAACATGGAGGAGGAGCTGTACAGGGGAGCATAATTTTTTTCAGCATCTTAGGATCTCTTGGCAGCAAGAACTCTTCTCACCCCATTCACATGATTTATGTAGATGGTTACTGGTTAGCAGTTGTAACCTGCAAGACTGACCTTTTTGCTATGATTTTCTAGGTTAATAATATGTGACGTGGCCAGTGGGGCCTCTTTCATATGATTCATGGTACATAGCCTTGGGAAATTGAGGTTGTGGGAAGTTGAAAACTCACACATGGCTTCATTGATGAATCAAACAGATGTTTATTCAGTGTAAAGCACACTACCAGACATCTGATGTTGAACTTATGTCAGACTACAATTAATTCAAACAGAAAAGCAAGTCAAACAAAAATATTGACATAAAGTGATTATATAAAATAGAAGATTTAGATTTTCCATTCAAGAGGAGGAAAACATTTGGTAACTGAAAGGTCCTTTGCTCTCTCATCTATCACCAAAATTAGGGGATCTTGACTACTCCCAGTCCACTAACATGCTTCCCCAAACAAGACCTCGTCAGCATCTAAGATTCAACCATGGGCTGAGGATCTGTTTCAACAGATAAAGCATCTACCGACGACGCTGCTGCTGCTGCAGCAGGATGGGACTTATCACATGGCCGAACAGAGTTGAAGAGTATGTCTTTGATAACCTGCCAATATTGACCATAAGTAATATTTACAGCTGGAGGAGAGCGAGGCGTTGAAACCAGGTAGAGTGTTTGTAAATAGAAAGGACTACCTGTGACATTAGGCCATGCACTTGCTCGACAGTAATTTTGGCACTATCTCGAGTGATCTTTGCAAGTTGTGACTCATCCTGCAGAAAACCAACATAAGCATAAATTCAGCATGTTTGTGCACCTACGAACTGATGGCAAATTGAAAGATTGTTGAATGCTAACTACAGCCATATTGGTTACACACAAAATTGTGTTCCCTACCTTTTGCAGCAAGAAGTAATTTTTTAACTAGCATGAAATCCCTAGCATAATGCTTGTTTCTAACAAGTGGTCAGCATTCCAAGTAAAACTCACCTCTTTCTTTCTTTGGGAAGGAGTCAGGAATGGCCCAAGGCGTGAATGAGCCAGCTGATTCTCAGCCTGTTCCAGTTTCTCAGCTGCAAGTGGAGTTCACAAATACATATGCCGTGTCGACTCTAATGATGATCAAATGATAAGAACAATTAAATAGAGCGTACCTAAATCAGAAATTTGACCCGCAACATATTCCCCGTTATTTAGCAAAGGAGAAGATGAAAGTGTGTTGACCCAGTACTTATTCCACAGCAGATCCAACAAGTGGCTATCAAGAGATGACTTGAAATACGTAATATCCAAGGAATAATACTGCAATTAACCAAACATGAGTAAGAATATAAAAGAATTAAAAGCACAAATAATCTAAACACTGTAAAGGAGCTAACCTGTTTGCAGTGAACCCCGAAGTCTTCAATCTTGTTAAGAGGAATAGTCTGATACTCCGAAACAGGCTCGTCCGACGGCTTATACCCTTCAGGGTAGGTCCTGAATGCACCGATCTCAACTTTTCCAGCAGAGACGGTCCTTGTTGGATCAATGACAACAGCCAAGAATGGCTCCTGATATCTCTGGTTCAGCATCTGAGTGGACACATCAATCCCCGACAGCCAGCACCCATAACCAGGATGAGAATGGTACCATCCAACAACATTCTCCAACCTTCCAGCCTGCACACCATATCAACAAGTAAATATACACTAAAGACCTGAAATTTCAGATAACGGTGCACAATAGGGACAGCAAGGAGATGTAAGCATATTATTCGATATATAATATCAGGATAGCAATAGCGTACATGCAAGCCTAACAAATAAAAGACGCGTTGTTATCAGTTACCTCTAAAAGGCATTTACACCAAGAAGCCACTATGCTCATGAGTCATGATCCCTCATGCCGTGTTTGGTTTAGAGAAAATGAGGAAAGGAAAATGGGAGGGAAAGCGAATTCCCATGGATTCCTTCTCATTTGCCTTTGTTTGGTTAGGGATGGAAAATTAGGGGTAAAGTGTTAAAACACAATATGTTTTGATAAAATTTGCCTTTCCATTTTCCACCCAAATTTCCTTCCCTAAACTTTCTCTCAACCAAGCAAAGGATTCCTTCTCATTTTTCCTAAATTTTCCTTTCCTACGAATTTTTCCTAACTCAAACACACACAGCCTTAATGTGTGGCTGAACAACAGATACAAAATACAAATAGAATCAAGAACCCCATCATCTTTAACAAGCCATTATGCCTTTCCTATGGCTCAACCCCAACACTGCCTTATCATGTGTCACTTAACAGCCTCCTTTCTCTCAAATCAAACTAGTGGAGGTACTACTGGGTGTACAGCGTGGATGTACAGACCAAACTACTCTTAATTTAGTGTAAAAATAATATATTTTTAATTTTTGTACCACAATTAAGCTTAAAAAATATTATATTTCTAATTTCTAACACAAATTCAGCTTAAAAATTTGTATTTCTTATATTTTTGTAACTCAAATCAACTAAAATGATTTAAATAATACATGTCAATTTTTTTGTACCCCAAAGCACTCTACTAATGCTGCTCTACTGTTCAAACAGCTTGATCAGATGCTCTATCACTGGCACAACATCGTCCAAATTAAATTGATAAAACAAAATCAAGACCAAAAAGGTGGCGTATTTAGGGTTTGGGAATCTGGAACGGTACCTGCTTATTAGTCTGGGAATAATCAACCATGTACTCATACGCATCGGCCTGAGCATTAACCCTAGTCTCAGTCCCCTCAACCGGCAGCGCGAACGCGTCCATCACAATAATCGCGTCGCCGTCGGCCTTCCCCTGCATAAGCCCCATGACCTCGATCGTCCCGCCGGAGCGGGCGTGTACGACCATTTTGAGCAGAGCTAGGGCCGAGATTTTCACTCGCTTGAAGTAGTTGGGGTCGTTGGCCCAGGGCTTCTCCTGCTGGGACCTGGCCGTCGCGGCCTCGTCGTAGTAGAAGATGGCGTCGGAGGAGGACGACGCGTCGGAGGAGGACGGCGGCGCGTCGACGTGTTGGATATTGTTTTCGAGCTCCCATGTTTGCTTGGCTATTTGGGAATCCATTGGAGAGACGAGGTTGAGAAAACAAGTGCGGTGAGGGTTTATATAGCATTGGGTCGCTCGTTGGGCCGCGCTGCAGTGACCAAATCTCGGCCCATTAAGTCCAAGCCCAATCATTCTTCCTTTCGCTTCACCTACTGGAATCGGCTCCAGCGCTGACAGCTCTGCCTGAGAAGAAAGGGATGACCGTCGTCGCGTTTTATGAAGATCTGCTGTTCGTTTTGGAAGGTTGTGAAAAGAGGAGATCGTTGGCATTGATACGCTGTCGTTGCGAGCCCAAAGGAGCAGTCTTGAAACACCACCGTTGTCTTTGTCAGAATTAAAAGGCCCACGATCTGATATAAATTTTTTTAAAGACTGATAAAGTTTTGTGGGATTCAGACTAGTTTTATGGTCTATTTTTTTTATGAAAAATCATGCTCAAACAACAAACAACGAACATTAAAAGAGTGATCTGGACAGGAAAAAAAACCGGATTTGGACGAATACTATCGTGACATTTTTAGACGACACATAAAAGGTGATCCTAGATCGATTTTGAAAACAAAAGTCCGTAGGTTAAAAAAATAAAATAAAACAAAATCGGACATTTTTCGTAGAGATATACCTACAAATTTAGTGATTCGAGCAAAAAAATAAAAATCGGAACTAACACACCCATAACGTAATATAAGACTTTTTAATACTGTTTGCTAAGTTTCATGGGATTCACACACGTTCTGAGATTCAGACACGTCTTAAGGGCTCATTTCCGCGATTTATCCATGGAAAGTTGTGCCTAAAGAACAAACTTTTAAAAGCTGATCTGGACACGAACGGAGAAACGGTTTGGGACAAAAACTGTTGTGACACCTCTAAACGACATGTAGAAGGTGATCCAATCTCGGTTTTGAAAATAAAAGTCCGTAGGTCAGAAAAAGAAAATTAAAGTTCGTAGGTCAAAAAAAGAAAATAAAAGTCCGTAGGTTAGAAAAAGAAAATAAAAGTTCGTAGGTCAGAAAAAGAAAATAAAACTAAAATTGCCAAATTTTCCTTAAGGGTATACCCACAAATTTGGTTATTCGGGTAAAAAAATGAAAAGAAAAACTAATTAGTCCAAAATATAATACAAAATTTTTTAAAGCTACTGATTAAATTTCTAAGAATTCAAACACATTTTAGGGGCCCGTTTTAGCGATTTATCAATGAAAAATTGTGCCCAAAGGGCGTACTTTGAAAGGCAGATCTGGGCATGAATAGAGAAACGGATTGGGACGAAAATTATCATGACATCTATAGACAACACGCAGAAGGTGATCCTAGGCCAATTTCAAAAACTAAAGCATGCGGTTGGGACAAATAAAAAAAATCAAAATCAGCCCATTTCGGTAATGGCATACCCACAAATTTGGTGTTTTAGGCTCATAAATGAAAATAAGAATTAATAAGTCAACAATGTAATATGAAATATTTTAAATCTCTTGGCCAAGTTTTGTCTGATTCAGGCACGTTTTAAGATTTTAGAGTTTGTTTCAGATTAATCCATGAAGAGCGATGTTTGAAAGGCCGATTTGGGCGCGATCGGTGAAACAGATTGGGACTAAAACTATCATGACTTCTATAGACGATAGGCACATGGTGATTTGAGGTCTTTTTTCGAAAACAAAAGTCTGCAGATTAGACAAAAAAAAAGAAAACTAAAATCGGCTCATTTTTCGTAGGGGTATACCCACAAACTCAATTATTTGAGCCAATAAATGAAAATTTGAAATAACAAGCCCATAATGTAATATACAACGTGTTCAGACTCTTGGCCAAGTTTTATATGATTCAGAAACATTTTAGGGGCCCGTTTCATTGATGTATCCATGAAATACGTTTCTCAAGAGCGAACTTTGAAAGACCGATCTAGGCACGAACGTGGAAGCAAACTAGGAAAAAAAATTAAAAATAAAAATTCATAGGTAGGACAAATAAAAGAAAACAAAATCGGCCATTTTCCATAGGGGTATACCCACAAATTTGGTCATTTGAGTCTGGAAATGAAAATAAGAAATAACAAGCCCACAATATAATACGAAACTTTTTAGAACTCTTGGCCAAATTTCATGAGATTCAGACACATTTTATGTGCCCATTTCAGATATTTATTCAGGAAATACCGTGTCCGAAGAGCGAACTTTGAAAAGCCGATCTCGGTATGAATGGAGAAATAAATAGGGATGAAAATTGTCTTGGCATCTATAGACAGCATGCAGAAGGTGATCCTAACTCAGTTTCGAAAATAGAAGACCACAGATAGGATAAATAAAAGAAAACAAAAATCATCCCATTTTTGAAAGGGTATATCCACAAGTTTGATCATTTTGGTTCGAAAAAGATAATAAGAAAAAAATCACAATATAATATGAAACTTTTTAAGACTCCTGGTTAAGTTTCATGTAATTCATACATATTTTAGGAGCCCGTTTCAGATTTATCCATGAAATACCATGCCCGAAGAGCAAAATTTGAAAGGCCGATCTGGGAACGAATGGAGAAATAGATTAGGATGAAAACTGTCGTGGCATTTATAGACGACACGTAGAAGGTGATCCTAGGCCGCTTTGAAAAACAAAATTCTGTAGGTAGGACAAATAAAAAAAACAAAATCGGCCCGTTTTCTGTAGGGGTATACCCATAAATTTGGTCATTTGAGATCATAAATGAAAGTTATAAATAACAAGCCCACAATGAAATATGAAACTTTTTAAAAAAAAATTGCATGTTTCATATGATTCGGACATGTGTTAGGAGCCCATTTTAACAAATTATCCATGAAATACCTGTCGTGAGAGCGAACTTTGAAAGACTGATCTGGACATGAACAGAGAAACAGATTGGAACGAAAACTGCTACATCATCAATAGACGGCACGTCAAAGACGATCCTAGCTCAGTTTCAAATATCAAAGTCCACAGGTGGGACAAATAAAATAAAACCAAAATCAGTCCATTTTCCGTAGGTTTATACCCACAAATTCGGTCATTTGGGCCCAAAATTGAAAAAAGAAATAACTACCACATAATGTAACATGAAACTTTTTAAGATTCTTGGCCAAGTTTAATACGATTCAGACAAGTTTTAATGACCCGTTTCAACGATGTATCCATTAAATACCGTTCCGCAAAAGCAAACTTTGAATGACAAATCTAGGCACAAGCAAAGAAATAAATTGGGACAAAAAATGTCATGGCATCTATAAACAAGCCACATAAGGTAATCAAAGCTCAATTTCAAAAACAGAAGTTGGCATATATGACAAATAAAAGAAATCTAAAATCGGCTCATTTTCTGTGGGGGTATACCCACAAATTCGGGTCATCTAGGTCCAGAAATGAAAATAAAAAATATTAAGCTCACAACATAATATGAAACTTTTTAAGACTCTTAGCTAAATTTCATGCGATTCAGACATGTTTTAAGACTTATTCAATCTTCTCTACTCCGGCAGCAACACCGTTGACTTCACTTCATGCCTCCGCGAGCCGCTCTCCCACATCAATTAACGCCTCTGTTCACCGCTCTTGAAGCCGCTATCTCTGTCTCCACTGGCCCCTCCCGATCCTCAACTCTAGAAATCGTCGAATCCATCAGAGCGCATAAAGCCTTCTCCTCCATCTCTCCAATCCCGATGATCTCCATTTCACCATAAATCAAGCCATGCTCGAATTAATTGAGTCCTCCATGTTTGTCCACATCATTGATTTCGAGAACAAATTGCCAATCGAATCAGGAGTGAAATCAAATCAGATTACCCTCATGAGCATTCTATCTACATGTAGTCACGCTGGATGTGTAGCACAAGGAAGCCAACTTTTTCACATGATGTAGGTATTCGGTGTTGAGCTTGATTCGGAACAATTGACATGCGTGGTGAGATGAAGGGTGAAAAGAACATTAAAACGGAAATGAAAAAAATGGCACGATTATATTTTTTTTCCCTCACTTTACACAATTTACATGAGAAGTCACCTCATATCGTGTTTCTCTTTAATTAATTATATGTTGATCCTGTTGTATTTGATTATTTTTCTCTCGAATGATCTTAATATCTTAATTAAGAAATTTATAAATTCATCAAAAAATTATTTAATTATTTTTTTGAAAATTTATTTTCATTTTTTATGAATGTACAACATATTATAAGTAAGTAGCATTTTTCTTTCAAATAATTAGTAATTCTAATCTCTTTTACTTGTTATTTAACAGAATTTATTGATCGTCTTGTACTCATCACTTAAAATTTTTCAATACATATTTTTACTTGTTAAATTTATCAACTATAAATTTTTACACAAATTTATGTTTCGTAATAATCTATTAAATTTATCTTTCACACAAATTTTTATATGAAAATACATTAAACTTTTACTCATTAAATTTATCAATTATAAATATTAAATATCATCGTAATCTATTTAATTTAATTTTTCAATTACTATTGGGAGAGAATACTTATTATTGAACCATAAAAACAAATTCCAACGAGTAATTAAAAAAATGCAACCCTAATTTAGAATTAATTTAAATTCATTATTTACTATTTGACCGTTGTGCCGACTCTCGATATATATACACCCAATCTTTGCCGACTTGTTTCCACTAATCTCGACGTCATCATCTGCTCGCGCCCACCCTCTCCCATCACGACGGTCGCATCTTTGCTAGCCAGGCGGCGCGTCAGCCGGGTGGGTTTTGGGGTTTGGTTGAATTTGGGGTAATGAGCGGTTGGAGGGAGTTGGGGATTGACGGGGTTTCATTGTTTTGATGGGAGTGTGTGTGGGAGAATTTGGTACTTTGATTTTAAAGATTCAATCTTTGTGTAGGTTGGAGGGTTTAGTGAGGTTTGTTGATTGACTGGTTTCGCTGTTTTGATTGGAGTGTGTGGGAGAATCGGTAGTGGAATTTTACAGATTCGATCTTTGCATAGGTTGGGGTTTAGTGAGGGTTGGGGATTGACTAGGTTTTGTTGTTTTGATTGGAGTGTGTGAGAGAATTCGCTATTGAGATTTTAAATAATCAATCTTTGTGTAGGTTGGATTGGTTTAGTGAGGGTTGGGGATTGACGGGGTTTTGTTGTTTTGATTGGAGTATGTGGGAGAATTGGGTTCTGAGATTTTAAAGAATCAATCTTTGTGTAGGTTTTGGGGCTGCTTTGGCTAAGGTTGCTGCTAATATGGAATTACAGGTATCTTTTTTCTATGCTTATAGCAGTTTCAAATGTTTAATTGATTTCTTGTGCATTTCTTTATGTAATATACTGTTGATAATGCGTGTACTGTAGTTTACTTATCATGTGTGTCGTCTCATTTGGCGTCAGGAAAATGCTCATCTAGCTTAGAAGTTGATGGTTGTTCATGTGCTTCTTGTGTAGTTGGATTATGTATTTGGTTGAGGGAAATACCTCTAGGCTCTACCTTTAGCATGGAAAAAGATTTCCATATTCTCCCCTGGATGACTTTATTGCATGCAAGAAAAGAGTCAGTTGGGCAAATCCTCGGAATTCACTGTGATATCAGGACGCATATTGTTATTTTGATGCTCAACATCTGTATTTGTAACTCCATATTTGTTATGGCTATAGGAAGCAATACGCAGTCATCTTTTATTATCAATGGACGATCCTCACAGAAAAATATGCACAGTTATGACTGGCCTGACTTGCTACTGTTCCTTCCCAAGTTGGTTAGTGACCACTGACCCGACTAATATAACTGGAGGTGTGCCCCCCTTATATTCTTCCATCTGTTTTCCTAGTTACCTTAGATTGTTGAAATAGTTGAGCTGACACAGCTCACATTGTCAGCAACTGTTAACTAGGAGAAGAAAGGCCGCCTTAAGCATTTTGCCTAAATTATACTATGTATTGGCCAGTGATGGACTACAAATGGTATTGGCCAGTGATGGACTACAAATGGTGATCTTTATTGCTTATAGTATCTTACTCACTGTTTTTATATTGAAAATTAGTAGGAGTTGCACTATACGATTGTGTTCCTGCAGATGACACAAGAACAGGTAATTACCATAATGATTGTTTAGCTACTGCATCCAGCTAACTTGTGAGAACATGCTATGCAAAGTTCATCTCAGCAGTTTCTCTATTAAGATACTACTTGCAGATCCAGCAATAGTTATTGGTTGCAGCAAGTTCAAATTTAATTTCGACCTGTGTTTATTTATTCTCATAATCATCCAGATTCATGTATGGTTGATGGATGCCAGTCATACTTTGTTGATGAAGATGAAAATGTTTATAATTGTCGTAGTTCCTGTAAGTGACTTCTGATATACTTCTGAATATCCATTCCTAGTGCTCGAGTGTTTGCATTGATTACCAATTTTCCTTGTGGTAATTAGTTGGTCGTTTATATTTATTTTGAACCCTGTGGAAATCAACATGGTCTAATGGTGTGTGCTGTGCAGATTTCCCCAGGAGTTCTCCAAACTTGTCTTTATTCAGCTATCGGAGCTCGAGCAATGGAAGTGTGAGTGATTGCTTATCCGGCTTAATCGTGTCCGTTTTCTAAGTGTCCGTTTTCTAATAGTAACAGTGAGTTTCAATGGCAGTCCCCTGGCTGTCAAAGTATGTGCTTGTCGAGCAATATCCTAGATCTTACCTGAATCAGAATGTTCTATGATCCGGTCCCACTTGATGAGCATTTTCTCGTCACTCGTCGAGGCAATTATTTTTCTATTTATAAATAGTGCACAGCTTTTTTTATGATTATAATGGGTCTATCTTTGTCAGTCATATGATGAGACGCAACACTTAGTTCTTGCATGATGCGAGCAGCTGTATGATTATAATGGCTCTATATTTGTACTCAAATCCATGTCATTGAGTCACACTATTCAACTTGCTGAGTCTAGCATTTACTCAACTCGCAGCTGAAGAGATCCAAGAGCGAATACGAGGATAACTCTTCCAAGGAGGCTAATCTTGTCGAGGATTTCGACAAAGTACGTCCCATTTCTTTGCTGTTTCGAAACTCTCGAGCATTGAATTGCCACATTTTAGCGGCCATCAGTAGTTATGTCTCAAGCGTGACTGCCCGGTTTCTTATTTTTTTCTTCCATCATTTTGCATTCAGGTGGAAATGATTTTGCAAGGTTTGGAGTATGAAAAGGGTATACTTTTAACCACTGAATCCTACGGAATTCGTATCTGTACTCACTATTTTCTGGTTTCTTCGCTGTTGATTATCTAGTTCACTTTCTGACTTAAAAAGATATGTAACTTGTCGCAGAACAAGGCGAATTGGACAGCTTCTTCCAGTCAATGGCCGGTAAACACCCCCATACTCCTAAATCCACCAATTCAGCATAAAACTCATTGTCTCAACTCTGCGCTACTAGAGCTCACGGTGAATTTCTGCAGACAAATTTCAGATAGTTACGTGGAAGGCATGTGCAGCTGAAATCAACTTAAGACGAGCCTAAAGGTCAACAAACAAGGCTTTCAACTTTTCGGCTAATTTGGACTTCTTAGGAACTTACCTCCTGAAAACTAGAGGTATGATTTATCTGTTTATGTATGTGCAGGATTTTATGGATTTATCTGTCTTAATAAGTTTATCATGTCTTCAACTTCATTTAACCTAAAAAACTGCTTTTGGTGTTTCAATTAACCTCCTTTCCCTTTGTAAATGGTTTCATCACTTTGGGGGGGTGTTTTCTTTTTTTGCGAATCATTTTAGTTTATACATTTAAAAAGACACTGAGGAAATAAAAAATGCTTTCTATGTTAGCAAACCACTCTCTTGTATATAGTTTCATTTTCTGCACGGTTGCATTTGTCAAATTTTTTTCAAAAAGTGTCACTACTTTACAAATCATTTCAGTTCTATGCAGTATTAGTATTTGGCTGAGCATTAGGGCACTGATTTTTTGTCAAAAACAAAAATATATAGTTTCGTTTAGGGGAACTCTTTATATATTTTCTTTATTTTGCAGTGTGTTGAGGCATCATTGCTTTGCAAAAATAAAAATTTGGGTACGGTTGGTTCTTTATAATTTTAAAAAACTGTCACTGTTTGTACAAATCATTTCAGCTCTGTATAATATTTGTATTTGACAGAGCATTAGGGCACTGATTCTCTGTCTAAAACAAGAATATATTGTTTCGTTTTTGGGGAACTCTTTATGTAATTTTTTTATTTGGCAGTGTGTTGAGGCATCATTGCGTTGGAAAAATAAAAATTTGGGTACCGTTAATTTTGTATAATTTTGAAAAAGTGTCACTGTTTTTACAAATCACTTAAGTTCTATATAATATTCGTATTTGACAGAGCATTAGGGCACTCATTCTCTATCAAAAACAAAAATATATTGTTTCTTTTTTGGGGGAACTCTTGATGTATTTCCTTTATTTGGCAGTGTGTTAAGCATCATGTCTTTGGAAAAACAAAAACTTGGGTGCCGTTGGTTTTGTATAATTTTAAAAAAGTGTCACTGTTTTTACAAATCATTTAAATTCTATATAATATTTGTATTTGACAGAGCATTAGGGCACTGATTCTCTGTCTTAAACAAGAATGTATTGTTTCGTTTTGGGGGAACTCTTTATGTATTTTCTTTTTTCGGCAGTGTGTTGAGGCATCATTGCTTTGTAAAAATAAAAATTTGGGTACCGTTAATTTTGTATAAATTTGAAAAAGTGTCACTGTTTTTACAAATCACTTAAGTTATATATAATATTTGTATTTGGCAGAGCATTAGGGCACTGATCTCTGTCAAAAATAAGAATATATTGTTTCGTTTTGGGCGAACTCTTAATGTATTTTCTTTATTTGGCAGTGTGTTAAGCATCATTGCTTTGGAAAAACAAAAATTTGGGTACCGTTGGTTTTGTATAATTTTAAAAAATATCACTGTTTTTACAAATCGTTTAAATTCTGTATAATGTTTGTATTTGACAGAGTATTAGGGCACTGATTCTCTGTATAACAAGAATATATTGTTTCGTTTTGGGGGAACTCTTTATGTATTTTTTTTATTTGGCAGTGTGTTGAGGCATTATTTCGTTGGAAAAATAAAAATTTGGGTATAGTTAATTTTGTCTAATTTTGAAAAAGTGTCACTGTTTTTACAAATCGTTTCAGTTCTATATAATATTCGTATTTGACAGAGCATTAGGGCACTGATTCTCTGTCAAAAACAAGAATATTATTTCCTTTTTGGGGGAACTCTTTATGTATTTTTCTTTATTGGGCAGTGTGTTGAGGCATCATTGCGTTAAAAAAATAAAAGTTGGGGTACCGTTGGTTTTGTATAATTTTAAAAAGTGTCACTGTTTTTACAAATCACTTAAGTTCTATATAATATTCGTATTTGACAGAGCATTAGGGCACTGATTCTCTGTCAAAAACAAGAATATATTGTTTCTTTTTTGGGGGAACTCTTGATGTATTTTCTTTATTTGGCAGTGTGTTAAGCATCATGTCTTTGGAAAAAAACTTGGGTACCGTTGGTTTTGTATAATTTTAAAAAAGCGTCACTGTTTTTACAAATCATTTAAGTTCTATATAATATTTGTATTTGACAGAGCATTAGGGCACTGATTCTCTGTCAAAAATAAGAATATGTTGTTTCGTTTTTGGGGAACTCTTTATGTATTTTCTTTTTTCGGCTGTGTGTTAAGGTATCAATTCTTTTTAAATATAAAAATTTGAGTACTGTTGGTTTTTGTATAATTTTAAAAGTGTCACTGTTGTTATAAATCGTTGAAGTTTTATATAATGTTTGTATTTGACAGAGCATTAGGGCACTGATTCTCTGTCTAAAACAAGAATATATTGTTTCGTTTTGGGGGAACTCTTTATGTAATTTTTTTATTTGGCAGTGTGTTGAGGCATCATTGCGTTGGAAAAATAAAAATTTGGGTACCGTTGGTTTTGTATAATTTTAAAATAGTGTCACTGTTTTTACAAATCATTTAAGTTCTATATAATATTTGTATTTGACAGAGCATTAGGGCACTGATTCTCTGTCAAAAACATGAATATATTGTTTCTTTTTTGGGGGAACTCTTGATGTATTTTCTTTATTTGGCAGTGTGTTAAGCACCATGTCTTTGGAAAAATAAAAACTTGGGTACCGTTGGTTTTGTATAATTTTAAAAAATATCACTGTTTTTATAAATCGTTTAAATTCTATGTAATGTTTGTGTTTGACAGAGTATTAGGGCACTGATTCTCTGTCTAAACAAGAATATATTGTTTCGTTTTGGGGGAACTCTTTATGTATTTTTTTTTTATATTTGGCAGTGTGTTGACGCATCATTGCGTTGTAAACATAAAAATTTGGGTACCGTTGGTTCTGTATAATTTTAAAAAGTGCACTGTTTCTACAAATCATTTCAGTTTTATATAATATTTGTATTTTATAGAGCATGAGGACCTTGATTCTCTGTCAACACAAGAATATACATTTTCGTTTTGGGGAACTCTTTATATATTTTCTTTATTTGACAGTGTGTTGAAGCATCATTGCTTTGTCAAAATAAATATTGTTTTTATTGTTTTGCAAATCATTCCCTTGTATATAGTTCCTTTTTGGGCAAAATTGCGTTCGTTAAATTTAAAAATATTTCGATGTTTATGTAAATAGTTTTCGGTTTATGTATTTTCTTCATTTGACCGGGCATTAAGGTACCATTGCATTCCTCTGTCAAGATCAAATGTTTTCAATGTTTTTGCAACCCATTTTGCCTTTGATCTATTTTCTTTATTTGATAAGGATTTGTGGCACCAATGTTTCTGCAAAATCTGCTCAATGCTGTAGTTAGGCTGAAACAGGGTAACGTTTACTTATTGTTATGTTTCCTCTGGGCTTTTGATTTTTACTCGTGTACTTCCATGCTTGGGGTAATGAGCGGAGTTTATAAGGTACTTTTGTGATCCTTTTACGGTGTTGTTCCTGATTTGAAATATATAAGCTGCAGACAGAAACAAGAAGCTTAATATCATCAATGATAAAACCGTGGGTGGACCCGATGATCTCATTAATACTTCACTCCCTGTCATTTCTTCCATTTATGTTTTTGATAAATTTTTTTAAGAAAATGGCTTCGTCTCCAGATTTGGTGCCTCCGCTCTTCCTTCGTTCCTTGTTTCTAGTTGACCTCTTCAAATCATACAAGTTTTAATAAGTGATTCAGTTAGTTTGTAAAGAATTAACATTCAGTATAGTATTGATTAATAATGAAGACGTGTCATCTAAGTCTCTCTTCAATTTGCTGTCTTCTTCTCCCTCCCAGTTTTCTATTATGTTCAGTTCTTACATTATATTTTAGGTAGAGATTTTTGTGAAGAGTAGCCAAGCCAGAATGCACATGCCCGTTTCCTCTCGTCAGATTTGCTGCTACTCCGTTCTTCCTGTCATTCACAATACTAGTAAGTTTATCATGTCTTCAACTTCATTTAATCATTTGATGTTTGCTCGAATATTTTTAGGTTTATATACAAGTGCTCGAATATGTTTGATCAGCATGCCGTCTCTCGAATAGTTCCCCTTTCTCGCGTGTCAATGCTAAAACAAGACATTTGATTTTGGTGCAGGAACTGAAATAGCAGCGTCTATTGAGCCATCATATCTCCTATCATATTGAATTTTTGGGAAGCGAATGTTTCAGATCTTTTTATCAGCATCGATGCCATCGAGGTTCTAGATGTAATGAATCTTACTTCTGATTCTGCCTTTTTATAATTTGATATGTTTCTAAAAATCCATTTTTAGACATTTCCTGTGTATTAACTCATCGGTATTATACACAGGCAATAAAAGATGATCCTGGCTGTATACAAAATGTTACAGTTGTGTCTAGATCATCTCGACATCTTTTTCCTCTCTTTTCCATTTCCCTCATTTGATAGTCATGCTTTTCGTCAGCCTGATCAACAGTCGGAGGGGCTGGTTGCTAGATCCTTGAACTTGGTTACCATGCCTTTAAAGGTAAGTTGCATTAGAGTAAAAAAAAATATCATTTAAGAATTATCCTATCTGTCCTCTTTTATTTGTCACTTAACCGAAAAATAAAATGGAATTCATGTGGAATTCATTTTTCTTCCCGTCAAATTTTATCTAAACCAAACAGAGCCTTAAGGAAAAACGTGCAAACCCTCCCATTTTTTTTTGTATCTTTATGATTTTTTTTTTAATGTTTCTTCAAGCGTTTTTATTTTGGGTTTAAAAACCATCAAAAAGTTTTGATGTAATCCAACTCTTTTTGTATTTCAGCAAGTAATGTATCTTTTCTCTCTTGATCGTGACGTATCATCTTTACAAAAAAATTAATTTTTGTCTACAATGTTTTGATGGTTTAATTTCGTTAATCTTGTAAGTATTTTTTTAACGAGAATCTTGAGGTGAGTTTAGTTGGTCATATTCATCAGATTTGAATACTTCTCCACTTTTTGAAACTCTGGCTCCATTAAATTTCACAATATTTTGTGTTTCCTTTCAATTTTATAATTTAGGGAAACTGGTAATCTGTGTTTTCTATTTTTATTGGTTTTTGATTATCAACTAGCAGCTACAACATGGTAGCTGGCACCGGATGGGTTTTCATGTTAAAGTTCAGATCTTTTTATCAGCATCGATGCCATCGAGGTTCTAGATGTAATGCATCATACTTTGATTCTGCCTTTTTATAAATTTGTCATGTTTTTAAACATTTCCTGTGTATTAACTCATCGGTATTATAAGCAGGAAATAAAAGATGCTCCAGGCTGTATACATCCTTTAGTTACATGAGTTTCTCATCTACAAAATGTTACAGTTGTGTCTAGATCATCTTTTTCCTCTCTTTTCCATTTCCCTCATTTGATGGTCATGCATTTAGTTACATGAGTAAATGCATTTCTTTTTATTTATATATTTCTAATGACTTGGGGCACAGATTCTGGATTCACGATGCGAAGCCTGCTCGACTTTGATCCGAATATCAAAAGCTCCGGGTCCTTTTACGTTGGGAGCTATGTTCTACAACTCGTTGTGCACCTATCTTTACTAATGGCGGCTCATATTTCAGACTTCGCTGCCGCCCCTGTGAGGTGCATGAAGGCATGTCAAATAGCCGGACTGAGAAGCTCCTTGATACTCATTTTCGCAAGATTGGTATGCATTTCGACTATTGGGATCTTTGAGTTCGTCACATCTACACCCATGACACTGTTAGTAGCTTCTGTGGCTTCACATGAGCGTCCCGGACGTGAGTCAATTCATCAACTTGCTGCTCGCAGTTCCGGCTGAAGGACATGAGAATGCTCTCGCTTGCTTGGTGTCGAAATGGGCTGACCAACAAGGTTCATACTTCCGTCGTTTTCGTTCACTCATGAGTCATGACGTTGCATAAACTCTTTCCTTGCGTCTGTAATTATACCCACGCAGTTGAGATTCAAGGGACTTCCCAAATAAAAGTGACCGCCACTGCTTTAGCTTTACTGCTCTCTGCCAGACAAACAGCACGGAGCTGTTGTGGGAGACATCGCGCCGTCAGATGGTGTCTCAAAGGAGGAAACAAAAACAGAAGAGAACAGGCGACTTTGGAAGAAATGTGCAGGAGGAACTAGAGGTATATTTGTACTTTTGAGTCACACTATTCAACTTGCTGAGTCTAGCATTTACTCAACTCACAGCTGAAGAGATCCAGCGCGAATACGAGGATAACTCTTCCAAGGAGGCTAATCTTGTCGAGGATTTCAACAAAGTACGTCCCATTTTCTTTGCTGTTTCGAAACTCTCGAGCATTGAATTACCACATTTTAGCGGCCATCAGTAGTTTTGTCTGAAGCGTGACTGCCCGGTTTCTTATGTTTTCTTCCATCATTTTGCATTCAGGTGAAAATGATTTTGCAAGGTTTGGAGTATGAAAAGGATATACTTTTAATAACTGAATCCTACGGAATTCGTATCTGTCTTCTGGTTTCTTCGCTGATGTTTATCTTGTTCACTTTCTGACTTAAAAAGATATATGTAACTTGTCGCAGAACAAGGCAAGGTAGTGGACAGCTTCTTCCAGTTAATGGCCGGTAAACACCCCCATACTCCTAAATCCACCAATTCAGCATAAAACTCATTGTCTCAACACTTCACTGAGCTTCTTCATCTTTGGCCCTGCGCCACTAAAATGCACGGTGAATAGCTGCAGAAAAATTCCAGACAGATGCGGGGAAGGCATGGGCAGCTAAAAACTGGCCAGGAAGCTTCTCACCATCCGATATTCCTTTCACTTCTCAAGATGCTCTTCGACGGAACATACATTTCATCTCAACCGCCTCTGCCATTCCAACACTGTCGTCGGGGTGGAGATCTCGTAGAAACTTGTTTTTGCATTTTTCTCTCATCAATCAAGATGTAAGGTTTTTTTTGGGCACAACATGTGTCTCAAATTACAGGTCATGGTTATGGAATCTCAATCTCAGTACTCCCACCATTTTCTACTCAAATCCAGGAGTTTTACTGGCCTCCAAGTCCCCAAAGATACCCTTTTTACTGCTATGCAAAGGTCATATAGATTTCGTGGTCTTTGGTTTGCAGTTGAGGAACACCTTGTTTCTGGTGCCATGACTCTGAATTGTCTGGTTCAAGATTTTCTCTTTTTTCTAATGTTGTTCCATTTTGGGGCTCTTCTTGGACTCTGATTGCGGCGCATTGTTGGTTCTTTGTCAGTCATATCTGGCGAATGAAAGAGAGTAAACTGGAGGCTTGTGTTTTTGTGCTTTGAATGATGCTTGTTTGCATGTAGAAATGTTGTGGAGATTGACAGGATTTTTTTGTTTCTGTTCACAGACTACCAAGAGGAAGGGCTGGATCAATCATGGTATAAAAGGTCCGGATTCCATTGCTGATCATATGTGTCGTTTTGGCGCTGATGTCGCTCATCTTTGGTGATTTACCCGGCGTCAACTTGGAAAGGTTGGGTTTGGTTTTTTTGTTTTCGCTTGTAGTTTATTTTTTATGGAGCTGAAAGAAGTGCAGAATTCAAGATGTCAGGGTCTGAGTTGTAGGATCTAAATTAGGCGGTGTAGATGTCTGTTGCTGCGATGGTGTGTGTAAATTTAACTATGATATGCTGAGGAAGGGTATAGGCAATGATTTTACTTTTCGTTTCCTTGGCAGCTCAATGTGGGGTTAGAGATGATAGCTTTGCATGTGATTTATCTTACTGGGATCAGTTAACTTTGTTTGATTTCTTTTTTTATTTTTTCTGTAGATGGGGTGAAAGTGAATCCATGGGAAGAAGGAAGATGTTGCAGAGGATACTGATATTATGAACACAACGGCTCAGACATTTACTCTTGCAGAAGTGGTTGCGGCCACTGATAATTTTAAGCCAAGGAGTGTATTGGGAGAGGGAGGATTCGGAAAAGTTTACAAAAAAGTTTTACAAGGGGTACTTGGAAAAGGGTGAATCAGGTTTGTTTCATTTGTATCTGGTGCTGAATGCACGTTAAGCAGCGTTTTCACAACTATCTGGCCACCACACCAGACCGCATTGCCTACCAGCTTTTTATTTAATTTATGGAGACAGTTTTTCGCGACTGTTTGTTCATTTATCTACAGCGACACTAACATTTTTGCAGTAAGTAGCTATCAAGAAACTGGATTGCAACGGACTTCAAGGGGCTAGGGAATTTGTCGCTGAAGTTGTGACATTAAGTTCTGCTGATCATCCAAATCTTGTTAAATTGATCGACTATTGCGTGGCAGCAGAGCAGAGACTTTTAGTCTATGAGTTCATACCGTTAGGATCTTTGGATCGACATTTGTTTGGTGTGTTACCTTCCTGTTAGTCTATGAGTACATGTCGTCAGGATTTCCTAATTGCTGTTTGACTAGGTACAAAATGCCAAACTGCGACTGTTTTTGTGCTTTTAACGTTTCAGCTTTTGTTCATTCACTCGTGTGTGTGGTATCAGCTTGTTGTGAGTTGCCAGGGTAAATTCTAATTTTCCGTACTCCTGTTCTCATCTTCTGCAGATGTTGAACCTGATAAGCCAAAGCTTGACTGGTACTTGAGATAGCTGCAGGTGCAGCCAAAGGCTTGGAGTATTTACATGACAAGATGAACCCCCCCAACGATATATCGAGATTTGAAATGCTCAAACATTCTGCTATCATCCAATTTTGGTTTGGCGAAAGTGGGGTGATAATACCCATGTTTCTACTAGAGTGATGGGCACTTATTTTGTGACATTTACAGCTTTTGGAGTGGTTTTCCTGGAAGGCATTCGACACCACAAGACGGAAAAAGGAGCAATACTTAGTTGCCTGGGTAAGTGAATAACTACAATTCTTCTCAATGTTGTTGTTCTGACTCTTATTAGTATGCAAGTTAATGAATGATATGGTAAATTGCAGCCTCTGTTTGATAATGTTATCTGCCATGGTTTGATGGCTCAACCAGATATTCACACGGATGCTAAGAGCATGTACCTATGCCTTGAACCTATTCTCCATACAGCAGGAGGAAGACTCTCCATGTCATGAAAGATATATGCAATGTAAACTAGCATCTCTTAATCCATGCAATCTCTAACTGCTTGATTTGACCTGATCATGGCTCCCTGTTCTATTGGAATGAAAATCCATAAAATCAATTATGATCTGTGTACATCCATTCTCCCGATGATGTTATGGTGGCTGTGGATTTTTTCTCCAGGGCTTGCTTAATGATGGGTATGCATGAAGCTATTTATTATCTGTCGTCCACGTACTGGATTTTGTTTTCTCAACTGTTAGTACCGTATTTGTTGAGCTAATCGTCACTTCCCTTTTAGGTCACTGCACATTCACATGTAAAGCTTCAACTTCTTACTGCATTTTACCCCATGTTTCCTCGAAGAAGCATACACGACAGTTTGTTTTTTAAGATCAGTAATTTCACGCCCCCGGTTTATATATTCAAATAGCTCAGTTTAATGTTTTCTTTTCTGGCAATTGCAGGATAACGAGGGAGGAAGCTTAATTCTAAAGAATCTTCTCGGCTTGCTTGCTCATATCTGTTTAGTCCCAGATGATAAATCCATGTTTTCGCTTAGGCTTCCGGCACTCATCACCACATGGCAGACTGCATAGCTCATTATGTAGACCAGTCCATCTCGCAGTTGACTTATATTTTGCTAAATGCTCGTAAACTTGATTATTTGGTAGGATGCTAAATTGCTACAGTGATGACCGAAATTCTTTTTTTTTTGTTGTAGTAGAGTTAAAAAGCTTCTCAAGGTGATGTTTCTGCTGGCTAAATTATCCAATGATATATCCAATGTTTCTATCCCTTGGGGTGATAATGGAACCAATATTTGCCATGGTTTGATGGCTCAACCAGATATTCACACTGCAAAGGGATGTAAACTAGCATCACTTAATCCATTCAGCCATGCAATCTCAAACTGCTTGATTTGACCTGATCATGGCTCCCTGTTCTATTGGAATGAAAATCCATAGGGTCAATTATGATATGCAATCCTTAAGTCTAAAATTTCCCTAATTGATGTTTGCTTTATCTCGTATTATCAAAAAAATGCTGATGGATCACATATGTTTTTCTTAACTAGAGACATTTTCAATATACTTCTGTATATTCGGACTCATTTGTTTCTAAATGATTTTCAGGCACGTCCACTGTTCAAAGACAGGACAAAATTCTTTCTGATGGCCGACCCAGAGCTTGAAGGTCAACATCCGAGAAAGTTGTGTTTCCAGGCTCTTGCCATCTCTGCAATGTGAGCAACCCACCAGTGGCCTAGCCATTTCCGAAATAGTCGTGGCTCTAGACTTTCTTGCAAATCCAAAGCATGAGCTGGGAACTTGTCCTTCATTGCCCAGGGGCTCCAGTTGAGGCGGCCGGCTGAGGCTAGCAGACCCTGAGAGATATACATTCACTCATTTTGCGCGTATGATGAACAGTAGTGGTAAATCTGGGGTTTTGTGGTGCAGCAGCCACGTGCAATAATGTTGCTCTCTCATCAGTCATCTGCCCGTCAGTTCTTCTACTTAATTGACTAACCCAAACTATTAGTTCCACATCTGGAACCTTAACTTGCCCTAGTTTTCATCTGCCCTCCAACAATGGATGAACAGTGGCTTATCTGCCAGCAAATTGAAGCACTGGAGGTTAAGGTGCCTCTTCAGCTTTAACTGGGCAAGGAATAGCTCTGCTCCATGGTAAATGGTTCTGTTGAGCTGATCTATCACACATATCAGGTTCAGACCTCTACCATGACATAACACAGTCAACACACTTTGCATGACTTAAGAAACCAGTCATGATTGCTACTGGTTCAGCTCAAACAGTTAAAAGGAGAGATATTCAATCTTCCTACAGTCTCACGGTTGATTATTTTCCTTTGCCGGGAATATGAGATTTATAGTCACAATCTATTTTTTCCAGGTTCCTAGTGGTGGGCTTCACCATTTGGTCAGTCCATTTCCTTGTTAAGTTGGATTCCTTATGTCAGCGGAGAGCTATTTCCTCTCCACTTGTACCATATATCATTCATTATAGAAAGCCACATTCTTTCATCTGTTAAGATTTTGTTTCCATTGAAAGACACTGGCATTTTCATTACATTTCATTTGGCATTTTGTTGGTACTTTGCGTGCCAATTGGGAAATGTCGTGAAGGAAGCATGCCATTAGCTCTAGCTATGGTAAGGCCGTATATTGGCTCGAGTTATCATTTCTTACAATACACGGCTGATTTGGTTAACTGTTTGATGCACACTTTGTTTTTTATCAATTTGTATTTTGACATGGTATAGTATAATCCATATCCTACAGCTATTCCACATTCACATATATCATAAAATAGTTCAAAAGGACTGAAGTGTCGTTAATGTAAAGTTTCGTGTTTCATGCACTG
>NQLW01000081.1:2431985-2461893 GCA_002312845.1 Kalanchoe fedtschenkoi
AAATTATACATATAAATTTATTTTCTCTATATATAAATTTTTTTTTTACACTAGTCAGAAGAATTTTAGGTGGGATTCGGGGGGGCGGCTGCCCCCTTTGCCCCCCAGTGGATCCGCCTATGGCGTCATGCGCATATTTTAAAGGTGGGATTAAAATTCGCTCTGATATCATGTTATATAATTAGATCTACACTCAAAATCAATTGATAATGAGTGAGAAAGTTTAACTACATATTAATATCAATATATTTGAGCTTCATTCGGCAATGCACTTATATGCTCAACAAGGGTAATATGTTTAGTAGAAAATAAGAAAACAATTGCAGCCCAAAAAAAAAGGCAAATGGATATTGTCTATATATTTGAACAGTTAGAAATGATATATTTTGAATGATGTTTAGAGTTTTAAGATTTTAGATACTATTAGAGTTTAGGTTTAAGTTTCGGGCTTATAATGTTTAAGGATTATAAGATTTATGGTTAATTGGCGATATAATAAAAGCCTAAATCATATATCATCACATGCTCATACAATTAAACATATAAATATAATTGAACTCTCACTAATCTCATCAATATTAGTTATTGTACTTTATACACGTCAATAATAAATTAGCAATAGGAGAATCGAGAAAACAAGATTTGTGCTAACATCAATTGCAAAGGACGTTATTATCTCTAATTTATAATTTTAAAATATTTCTCATTTTTAACCCGTGTAATTACACGATTTTTAATTTTTACCGAAAACAAACTTTTACAGTTTATAAACTTGCTTCTAATCCCAATTACAAAAGATAAACGGTGATTTACATAAAAATAAAAAAAATATATTAACTTATATGTCTTCTTACGGTTGATTGTAAAAATTAATTTTGGGTAAAATTAAAAATTATTCAATTAAACGTGAGATAGTAAAATTCTTAAATTTACAACTACTAATAATATAAACAATCTTTTCCGTAAATAATAGAAACTCAATATACACATCATATCATATGTTGAGTAGCATAGGTTCCAATTTTAATTTCATGTACTCTCAAGGGCCCGGATGGCACTTTCACCGGCCCATATATATATTGAATGATTGTTAATTTGACAAGCCCTACAAAAAAGTAACAAATTATGTTGGATTTTTATTCTAAACAACCGAGCAAGATACAGATAGATATAACAATGTAGTTTTGAGACTTGTTAACAAATCATGATGAGACATGTGTAAAGTAAATGATTTTCTGTTTTAATTAGTATTTTTATATACATTTGTCATATAATGTTTGATTCTCAAAGTAATAACTACTATAGTTGTATCGTGCTTGACTGATTGAGATAAAAATCCAATCATGTCTTCCTGTTTATGTGGTGAAATATTTTTGAATTTTTATTGGTGGACAGTCTGACTCTAAGTGTTGAGTAATCACTTGGTGAAATATCTCATATCGGCTAGTGAGGAGAAGATGAGGTAGCTTATATTAGATTATTGAACCATGACTTACAAGCTTGAGCTTTTGAGTCACAATCGGAATACAATCCAATATGAGCTGACCTGAAAATTCAACACCAATGACATTTGTTTTTAAACAAAAAAGGTTTATCTTAGAATATGAAACTTTAGATGCACTTTTTATTTGTAAATTTGATCATATTTGTTTCTGGATCATATTTTTACGGCGCTTTAAAGGTAAAGCGTTCATCTATTTGCTAATAATTAAGCATTTAATACTGATTGTAGTTGTTATATTGCATTTGAAAAATGTATTCAGTAAGTATCACAAATTAATAATTAGTTCAATATGAAAAAAAATATAAAAAGTGTAATATGCAATATAAGTTTCCTGTACATTTATATGGAAGTTTTTTTTTAATATTAATGAAGTGTTTATGTTACTAGTAAGGACAGTTAAATGGTGTGACACATATTTTTCATTTTCTTTATTTGTTTCAATCAGATGTCATAAGCATCAGCCGCCCCATCCCACCTAAAATATCTATATTCATGATAAAAAGAATTATATCCATAATTTCAATGAAATTTATAATTTTATCCCTCCAAATTCAATCAAATTTTTTGTTTAAGAACATATTCTAGAACAGTGGGTGCATGTGAGCCATAATGTTCAATCATGTAGGCATTAGACACATCATTATCAGCGGTTTTAGCTACCTATCCAGCTTGTTGATGATATAATATTTGCATATTTGATCGACATCGCTAGACTGGTAATTAAAACATAGAATCCATTCTTAAACTGTGTGCTCTCTCTCTCTCCTTTTTTGTTTGTTACCTGAGTAAAATTTATTTGTTCAATTATTTAATAATTATAATACATATTTAATATGTGTTCAAACATTAAGTGTCTTATTATTATAATTAATAAAAAATTATTCTACATCAATAATAATTCATTTCATCTTACATAAAAAATATATTAAATTCTTATTTATTAAATTTGATTAATCTTTAATATTAATATTTACTTAATACAATCAATTTAATCTAAAAGAAATAAATATGAAATGAAAGGATACTACAATACTTTTGGTCGGTTAGTCACTATCTTCTACGCCACAAATTCCACACACCATTACCAAGCACAAAAATTAAACAACACCTAGCTTGGCAGTAATTAATTAGCTAGCTAGCTATATAGTAATTAAGATACATGATGCACCATTTTTCATAGTTATCAAAACCTGACCGGACCGGTCGGTTTGACCAGTTGAACCGGGGACTGAAATTAGTACCGGTCCGAATTAAAATTAATTTCAGATTGCATATAGAATTGGAAAAATTGGATAAACCGGCGGTTTTTACAAAATAAGTGAACCGGATTGATCTGGTTTAGTGTAATTGATGACTTACTTAAAGTTTAATTACATATCAGTAATAGTTAAAAATCTATTTTATTAAAATATTTGAGATGGGATTCGAACCCAGTCCTTTGGGACTCAAAGCGGAAGCTCTAATCAACAGACCATCAAAATATTTTATTGTTCTTAAGATAACTAATAGAATAAATTTGATTTATTGATAATTATATTTAAATGAACCGATATTCAAACCAATTTGAATCGTCGATTCAACCAAAAAACCGAGAACCGGAGCCGGTTCGGCCTCCGATCCGGTCAGGATAACTATGCCATTTTTAGTTCAAACTTCAACCCACTACTTAATTAGTAATTAACTTGCAGCACCCACCAAATGACAACATACAAATCATAAGACACCACAATGACAGCAACACAATTATAGTATTCTCAACAGATAATCTTGTTTAGTACCGCCACAATCATTTCCTAATAATCATCTCATCTCATCATACCGGTACGCTTCTATTCAATCTTATCTCATTTTCATGTTTCTGAATATAATAAAGCACCTCTTATCGTCTCCATTATTGTCTTTACTTCCTAGCTGGTCCCTAATTAATCTCTAACCACGTACTAATCACGGCTTAATTCCGATTATGCTACCTTGCTTAATTGAAAATGCACATTTTAGCTTAAGTCTGTATATTAAGACCCGTAACTAGTTTATATGCAAACTATATGATATTTTAAAATGTGTAACAATTTTCGCTAAGTTGGTTTCATAATTCAGAAATATTATTTTATATATACATTAAGTAATAAAAAAGTAAATATTAAACGATGGTCACCAAATAGAAATATTTATTGAATTACAGTCAATTCCAACAAAATGGGCGGCAATTGTTTTATTTAAAACATTAACAACCACTAATTATCACAACTAATACAAACATAAACATCATAATTAGTTAGTTTAATATTCATCTAACCTCCATATAAATCAGCACTCTATCAGCCTCCTCTAATCACTTCACACACTCTCTTTCACATTTTAGCTCACGCATTTCCAATCCAATCAATCACTGATTCACATGGCCAAGGACGACGTGGAGGGCGGCGGGTTCTCCGGCAAGGACTACCACGACCCGCCGCCAGCGCCGCTGTTCGACGCGGAGGAGCTGACCAAGTGGTCGTTCTACCGGGCTCTGATAGCTGAGTTCATCGCCACTTTGCTCTTCTTGTACGTCACGGTGCTGACCGTGATTGGGTACAAGGCCCAGTCTGATCCGGCCAACAGTAGCGACGCCTGTGCCGGGGTCGGGATCCTGGGGATCGCCTGGGCCTTCGGGGGCATGATCTTTGTGCTCGTCTACTGCACTGCTGGAATCTCAGGTAACAGACTCAGGATCAAATTAATTATTGAAAGAAAGCAGCAGGTAGTAGAGTAGGTTTGGTGTGTGACTTTAATTTCGAGTGATTCTGACTCTTCGTTTGTTTGATATATAATGAAGGTGGGCATATTAACCCGGCAGTGACGTTCGGGCTGTTTTTGGCGCGTAAGGTGTCGCTGATCCGGGCCGTGGGGTACATGGTGGCGCAGTGTCTCGGGGCGATATGCGGCGTGGGGTTTGTCAAGGCGTTTCAGAGTGCGTACTACGTCAAATATGAAGGCGGAGCGAACGTGCTTGCCGATGGGTACAACGTTGGTGTGGGTTTGGGAGCTGAGATCATTGGGACTTTCGTTTTGGTCTACACTGTCTTCTCCGCCACTGACCCCAAGAGGAGCGCACGTGACTCTCACGTGCCGGTATGCACCTCACTAGTCACTACCTGTCCAAATGTATTGAGCCATTTAAATTGAGATTTTGTTGGGGGTTTTGTGAAGGTCCTGGCTCCGCTGCCAATTGGGTTTGCCGTCTTCATGGTTCACTTGGCTACCATTCCGGTGACAGGCACCGGGATCAACCCGGCCAGGAGTCTGGGAGCGGCGGTGATCTTCAACAACCAGAAGGCTTGGGATGATCAGGTAAGCCGTTGGAAACTACTGACAATTCATAGAGTCTTCTGCAACAGCAAAAAAACAAAAAACAGAAAGTCTGACATGTTGGTTAACCTTGCAGTGGATATTCTGGGTCGGGCCATTTGTGGGAGCAGCCATAGCGGCATTCTACCACCAGTTCATCTTGAGGGCTGGAGCAATCAAGGCTCTTGGGTCTTTCAGAAGCAATGCTTGATTTGGTTTAAGAATTTGTGGAAGCATGAGTATTGTCATCAGCTTAGAGTGTCCTAAGCTTCATTCCTCTCAATTGTGATTGTAAGATAATGTGGTTTTTGTATGGTCTGTCGTACTCAAAGCAAAATGTTTTCCATCTGTCAGATACCTGTTTTTTAAGGTCAAGCTTCTTCACACCACTTGAAAGTTGAAACTGAAAAAAGAAATTCATCATGACAGATGTCTTAAAGGCATCCAATTTTCGTCAAATCAAAGTAGCCCAGTTGATCTTTCTCAAGCCCCCGATGATTTGCAGCCCCAGGCATGTGTGAGGCAGGTTTTCATTTTTCTCAACCCGCAGGGAGCTTGTGGGGATCTTAAATGGAGGAGTGCTTCTAATGGCAAAAAGAATGATAAGGTCACAAGCACTGACCTGTATATTAAGGCAGCAAGAGAGCATGAGGCATGAGGTGATATTAAATGCAGGAATTGATTTGTTGGGGCTGTGTGGCAGCATGTCGAGGAGCCTTCCACCTCCCCACCATCATTGGCATGCGTATTTGGTTTAGGTGACTTTGCTGAGCCTTTAAGCGAAGAAACCCCTGAAAGCTGCCATCATTACCAGTATAAAATTGTTAGTATGAGTCATGGACTAGCCTTTTTTATGTGGTGGATTGAAAAAACATGCTCAAAAGCAGAATGATGAAGCGAGTGCATGATTTTCAGGGCCTAAGAATAACCAAACCATTTTCTCAGAACCTAAACAAGCAAGACAATAGTAAGGTCAGATTAATAGAGCGTCAAACAAATGTACAAGCACTCCGTCACAGGAATACAAACTAATCAAATAGAGAACACAGTGCACATCATTGATCATGCTCATTAACATCAGAGCTACAATTTTTTTTCAGGAAAACAAACCAGCAAGCCACAAGAGAGCTCATCACCGCTTGCCTTCGCTTTGGCATTTGACATTATTGTGCCAGTCACATGATAGTGGGAGGTAAGCATGTATGTAAAGTCGGGGGTGACATGGAGCATAAGCCTATAATTATGTCCACCCCTCACTAGCATTCATCTCATGTAACTAGAATTCTACTCCAAGCAACAAGCACTTATAAATACCCATTATAAAAGCAATCAGAGAGCATACATGAGAAGCCAGAAAGCTCACACTAGCCCGCCACTCCACCATCTCGTGTCAATCTGAGACACAGAGGCAGAGACTACATTAGAAACAAACATGAGTAGGATAGTTGTATTCAGTGTGGTAGTTGTTCTGACCTTTGTAACTGACAGCAGGGCTCAAGAAAGGTCACCCCATGGACTCGCCTATGAGAATCCGGTAGCATATTCTCCAGCAGCGTATGACTTTTTCCACCCAGACGCAGGACAATCTGGAAGCAACGTGAAGTCCTGCAGCAAATCTGGTTGCTCACCTTTGCCCCTAGCAGCTCATTTTGAATCCAATCAAGCACATGAAAGTCATGCAACACTGTCGCAGAGGCGTGGAGGCCTCGGAGCTAAAGCGATTACCGCCATTGTGTCAGGAATGGCGTTTGCAGTTCTTCTTGGGATGGGAGCTTACTATGTGGTTACCACACGTCGAGCCAACAACAACAGAGCCAATTCTGTTCAACCTGATGCATGAATAGCTTGCAATATATAAGCAGGAGAGGATTCATGATCATGACACACAACATATATCTCCATGACCCATTTATACTATCAATGTTATTATTTTGAACATGGGTTGTAAGAGAACTAAGATATTTATTGAAGACTTCTTCAGGCACTTTGCATCGGAAACATTTGCTGAACTGGTTTACTTTTCAATGAATATAAATAGTGACAAGATTTGATCATATACATAATCACAATAAAGAAGTAAATCACCAAAGGATGGACATAAGAATAAAACATAATACCAAATGCGTCCATCTAAACATACTAGTTTATTCAGGTCTGATGCATTAATTTTATCGCAAACAGATGACATCACTGCAATCAAGTCAAAATGAATAGGTTAATCACTAAGGAGCGGAGAAATGATATTTTTCATTACACAGAATATGAATGGGGTCCAAATAACATTGCTAGAACAACATCACACCTCTTTTTGATTCACACGAAATCAAGAACAGCAACATGACCATGTCAAAAGGTTGAAAACACATCAGATAAACATATTTTTTGTAGTAGGTTCATCTCTACCACCCGCGAGAGCTCAGTGATGTAATCAAAGGACCGAGAGTCCGGTCCACAGCTTTATTCCATAGGAGCGCGATTTGTCTCCTTCGAGGTACGCTATCTTTTACCTGGAGAAATTCATTGCCAATTTTGCATAGCGACAAAAGAAAATCATGAATTTGAGCAAAGAACCCATACGATGAGTAAACCAGAGAAACATGAAGTTTGATGGAACTTCGTCCTAAATTTCCTTTCATACAGAACGTAAGTCTTCAGTCATGAAACAGACAACTTCAAATTTTCTCATCTGCACATCTTAAACTTCCATCTAAATGAAGCCCACTACAGCACCATTTCAATTAACAAGGACGCTCTGCTACGTGGACATTGAAAAAGGTAAAATAATGAATATGAATCGAATGGAAGATTTATATCCTTCGTGTCAACTTAATATTTTCAAATATCAAGAAAACGATGTCATACTCAAGATTTCTAAATAGGCCTCACTTGCCATTCCTACAATTAAAAGATTTTCAACAATCTACTCAGTGGGAAATTTGACAATTCTCATTCTCACAGGCATGATCAATATTCACAGAAACCAGACTCAACACCTACGACCTGAATATGTAAATCAGGAATTCCGCAAACAGCATTCAGGTCTGAAAATCTTTTCTACAAAAAATGGTAAACATCCAAACTTAATACTACGCAATCCATCATCATAATACGTGACTAAACTAGGAAGCGAAATTTCTAGGGTTTCATCAATGAAGAACAACAAATCAGCATCTCAATTTCCAACTTTTTACCTTAGACTGAGCAACAGGTAGCTTATCTTCATGCTGCCATATCATCTGGTATATGCTCTTCCTCTGCTCATACACAATCACGCCAGAAAACACGCCTCCCAATGCAGCGCCGAGAAGTCGCTCCTGCACGCAAGAATCACCAAACCGAAACCAAAATTCAACAAAAAAGCACCAAAAAAATAAAAAAAAATACAAATCTGAGATTTAAAATCAACAGCTCATAAAAAATGGAAAATGAATTCATCGGAATGAGAGGAAGAATTGACCGACCTGAGCTATCACGCTGATCATGTCGTTCGTCGCTTTTGCCAGAAATCGGATTCGTACGCTGCGCCAGACGGTGATCTTCGCTTCGCCAAGACCCGGAAAGATCGAGGAGGGGTCCAAACGCAGCGTTTTGATAATGGGCCTGTAGACCTCAAGCCCTCGGCCCATTTCATGAACACGTATTTAGCGGGTGCAAGATGTTCCGAGTCAACCACCTAGCACACTCTGGATTTAAGGATCTGTTTGGCTGGACCTCGAAAACCTATCCCCGAACTCACTTCCCAAAACCCTAATCCGAAAACTCAAAACTCGACCCCAAACGCGCCCTTAACGAGTGTGACGCCTTATTTGAATCCCAGTGGAGCAGTAGCTGTGCTGGAGATCGAACGGGTCGAGTCGAGTCGAGTGAGTAGCTGCGGAATCCGATGATGAGGTCGGATTCGGTGCCGGGGAAGGCGACGACGAAGTTCGCGGTGTATCAGAATCCGGCCCTGTCCGCTGCCCTAACTGCGAACAGCGTCCGTCCGAGGAAGTCCACGTTTCTATGGCTTCTGGGTGTCTCGTCTGCTTCTGCATACGCTCTGCTGCGATTCGTTTCCAGGTGCGCAAACCCTTTTCAAAGCGTCTTGCATTCAGCCCCAAAGCTTCGCTTCTTATTATTTTAGATTTTTGTGTAGCTTTTTTTAAATATATTTTTTTATATAAAATTTTTCTGGAATGTGTTTTAGCTTTTGATATGTTGTGTCTGATTTTAATGGTGAATTGTATGCAGTGAGAATGGGATTTTTGAGGGCTTGAAGCTGGGTGTAGTTTCCCAGGATGTGGCATGTAATGGCTTTTTTTATTTTTTATTTTTAGACATCATTCTGGTGTTTATAGTGCTAAGATTGTTTGATTTGATTGATTGAGTTGTTGTTTGTGTGTTATGCTGCAGATTTGATTGTGAAGATAGCGCAGGCCACGGTGGGCTTGGTGTTTCTTGGATCGGTAGTTGCGCTGGGTAAGGCTGTTGCGCTGCGAAGAAAGAGTGTTTTCAAGGTTGGAGCTAAGTCTCCATTGAAGGGGAGTAAAGATGGAGCGAGTCTCACCGATCACCAGTTGGAGCTGCTGGGGTTGAAGCAGAAGGAGGTGCAAGCAGTTGCCGAGCCTGTGAAAAGGCCTCCTAAGTCAAAGCCTCAGTTTTCATCAGACTTGCTTGTTCCGATTCATCACACTGGCTCAGGGTCTACTCCAAGTCGTTCGTCGCGACTTGCATTGGAGAAGTTGGACAGTAGCGGTGGGAGTAGAATGCGTTCTTACGGAACCCCTTCCAAGTCCCCGGGGTCTAGCTCGCCGTATCTTGTGAATTCCATTGTTTCACGAAGTCCAGTTCAAGCGCCAGCGCTGGATCAGCTGGTTGTGAGTCCTTGGTCGCATAAGCGATCTGCTGGTAAGGAGATTGTGACTGAAGAGCAGCTCGAAGAATTTCTAGCCGAAGTCGATGAGAAAATCCATGAATCAGCCGGAAAGCTGGCTACCCCTCCTCCTACTATCAGTAGCTTTGCGATAGCCAGTCCTGGGCAGATAACGAGCTCCGGTAACACTTCAGGAGCTACGAGAAGTACGCCATTGAGGCCTGTGAGGACGTCTCCTGCGTCAAAGAAGTTCACCACACCTCCAAAGAAGGGGGAAGGTGAGCTTCCTTCACCTATGTCGATGGAGGAGTCTATTGAAGCTTTTCAGCGATTGGGTATTTATCCTCAGATTGAGCAATGGCGTGATCGCCTTCGACAGTGGTTTTCATCCGTGTTGCTCAATCCCCTACTTAAGAAGATCGACACAAGCCACATACAGGTATACATCTGGTACCAGTCAATCGGAAATTTGGCTCGATCATCTGACCTCGATGGAGTCAGAACTCATGAATGATTAATAACTTAACTTACTTATGCAGGTTATGCAATCGGCTGCTAAGCTTGGCATTTCGATTACGATCAATCCTGTGGGAATCGATCAGCCAACTCCCGAGCTTCCTCAGAATCTGGCTCCGAATGATAGAACCACTGAGTGGCAGCCGACAGTGAATCTCAACGAGGATGGGCTTCTTCATCAGTTACGCGCCACTCTTGTTCAAGCTATTGACGCTTCCACTCGTAAGTCCAGTGACAATTTGCTCACATTCTCACGTAGCATCAAATAATCAAATACATTACGACATTTGATTATTGGGTTTCTTCTTGAACTATGCAGCAAAGATGCCGTCAGTTAGTCCCCAACAATACACCCAGCAGAACCCGTTAACACCTCTGATGCAGGAATGCGTGGATGCCATCACAGAACACCAGCGACTTCACGCCTTGCTGAAAGGCGAATGGGTGAAAGGTCTGCTGCCCCTAAGCAGTGTTCGGGAAGACTACGTAGTGCAAAGAATCCGAGGTTTGATAATCTTTTTTACCAACCAGATAGACTGCAGTTGTGTAGTTATTAGTAACTAAGCCATTTTTTTCTTTTTTATCAGAACTCGCCGAAGGAACGTGTTTGAAGAATTACGACTACATGGGGAACGTAGACGCTTACGACAAAGTGAGCAAGAAGTGGATGGTTGAGAACCCGACGGATTCCCACCTGCTTATTTATCTGTTTTTTGCTTTTTTAGAACATCCCAAGTGGATGCTACATATAGACCCAACGTCTTACTCGGGCGGCCAATCGAGCAAGCACCCCTTGTTCCTAGGCGTTCTACCTCCAAAAGAAAGATTTCCCGAGAAGTATATCGGGGTTCTATCTAGCCCTCCCACCACCATACATCCAGGAGCTTGTGTACTGGTTGTGGGGAGGCAAAGTCCTCCGATATTCGCGCTTTACTGGGATAAAAAGCTGCAATTTTGTCTGCAGGTAAGTCACTCTTTTAGTTATGCTGAAATTGTTCGAAATTGGATTGAAGCGAACAGAAAAAAATTTGTATGACCGACATAGCACAGAGAAGAGAAGGTTAATTATATTGAACTGAAAGGATATTTTTTGAAAGATCAATTGAGAGAATGTTAATGTATTGAAGTGAACTTATAAACTTTTCGATATATCTATAATGGCTCAAGCTAATTTTATTAAGAACGTTTTATGTCTGGCTTTCTTTCAGGGAAGAACGGCGTTATGGGATTCGATACTTCTTCTATGCCACAAAATCGAAGGAGGGTACGGAGGGATTGTTCGCGGCATGCATCTCGGTTCTTCAGCCTTGAGCATCCTCACCGTTTTCAACACGGAAACTGACTAGAGCTGCAGCCTGCAACACTGACCCGTTGTGACTTTGTTTGAGACTAGCTGATCAGACCAGACTTTCCCTATCCTTGTGAAACAGATAACGAAAATCTCAGAGATTTTGAACCGGAAATGTCAAAAATGTATCGAAAAGACGAACAGCTGAACATGTAGTATTCTTGAAATTAAGAACTGCGCCATTATGAGTACAAAAATTGCGTTTTACTTTCAGAAAAAGAACTCAAAATGTTCAGTTTGTCAACTTATGTTTGCTGCAGCTAAGCTAGTGAATACATAGTTGTTTTTAACTTTACAGTAACTGTAAAAATATACATTTAACCAGCAATGCGAGTCTGGACATATACATTCGAAAACTCTCGGGCCGTAGTTGGCATCAATGGGTATTTGCGGGACAAAGTTCAAAAAGCAGGGCGATGACCAATCACACAAACAGCTCGCTGATGTAATATGAAGATTTATAAGGTGCCCATGATGGACCATTGATCCTCTTTTGTGGAGGATCAACCAAAGAAGAGAGTGCCACCCAGGTTAGAGTTTCAAAATTCGCAGCACGCAAACTGGTTCTTGTCATCTCATTTACGAGTTACAACCAGTAGGCCTTTCTATTCTGAGTCGGAATTGATGGAGAGGTATAGTCGGGGCCTGACTGTGCGTCTCTGGCGGGGAAATGAAAAAGGACTGTTGGATCCTTGTTTGTTTGTTGTGTCAGGTCTACCGCCATTGATACTAAGATGCAAAGGACCTGTAGGGAAAAAAAACTTGAAATTGCAGGGGGGGGCGAAGATGGAAACTTCTAGAAGAGATCAAAAAAGCCGGAAAACAACCCAAAGAAGTCGGAAAACTGCATCAGACAGTATAAGTCCCAGCCCTAACACTCATCCAGGGAACGAAATAAAAACTAATGGAATTACCAAATTGTGCATGTTCTTATTGTAACAAAAAGGCCAAGTAACTAGACAAAAATAGAAACTAACCATTATCTGCCAAATAATCCGTTTCACTTGATGGAAAATTCTTTCTTGAATCCAATGGAATTCCTGCAGTTGTCACCTGACTACAACTTGCGCCGCCACCACCTAGACGAAGAGAAATCCAATCATCAGAAAGGATGCCATTTGCCAAATCTTGGTGGTCTCTCAGATCAGAATGCGTCGGGGCACCTGAAGGCCTTGTAGGAAGAAATATTTGAAGGGAGGGATCATCACCCCCGTATAGCAATGAATTGAATCCATCATCTACTGGTCCACGGACGCCATTAGAATCTGGAAGTAGAAAAGTTGCAGACGCGGTGGTAGTTGGGTTCATGATGTAGTCGTTCATTGACGCAGCATGGTTCAGGGAAGTCCGCTGCAAATCAAGGAGCTCATTGGGAGCGCTATCTAAATCAAACGACTGGAAACCTGGGATGGCTCGATCTGACGAAGGTAAATATCCTAAAGGCATCCCAAACTCATCAGGGTTGGAATTAAAGAAATCCAAGGAAGAGCTCCTGTCTGCACCCATCAGGGTGTCAGATGGATACGGATCTAAGATTGCTGTAGGATGACCGGAAAAATTGACCCCAGATGCATCGTTCAGATTACTTCTAAAGGCAGGTCCAGATGGGATTATTGAGTCATCATCTTCCGAATCGGAGAGGACGATAACATCTGCATTAGCCTGAGCTGCATGCCCTGGTTCAACACGCATCAAGGAAGAATCATAATCAACTCTGTTGTTGGCGGACATGTCAAAATTACCCATACCATCCTGGTTGACGCTTAAGTCATCCATATCCCTACCACTTCCAGTGGCGCTGCTGCTCATGAGAACACCTCTAGGTTCACCATTCGCTGCCAATCTATATCCGGATGAAAGATTGTTAACAACATCTGGTTTTCTGACTTCCCAAAATCCATTGCTATTCTTCTTAAGTTTTAGGCTTGTCGAACCTTCTGATATACCTTCCTGCTTCACCTGCTTCAATGGTTCCATCTTAGGTTTAGGTTGCTCAGGAGGAGGACAGAGGGAACCATCAGGAAAATGCCATAATATAAGGTCACCAAGATCCCGGAGCTCAATATCACTATTTGTCTTCACGCGCCAAGAACCATCAGGTTTCACTTCGATTTCGGTTACGTCTTCTCCACAATAGATCATCTGTTCGACAAGTCAGATCTCAGTTTATTGTTTTAACAGGCATATATCATGGACTGTCATAGCTTAAAACAGGTGTTACCTTCGAAGTGATGCGATTGAAATAAGGGTCAATAATGATATTTTCCAACGAGTAGTTCTTGAGACAAATGGGGCACTGCCACTGGAATCAAAACCAAAACATTTAATATAAAGTAGAAGAAAAGAATCACACATGCCGGATAAAAAAACAGGCGTTACTAGAATGGAAATTTAACATACTGAAACTTTGGTTCTATCGCAAAACAAATCTTGATTTTAGACTCTAACACAAATTTCGGGTAGAAAGTATGATATGAAAGGGAATAGCGGGAGCTTGCCTTCTTTGAACGTTGATTCATCTCCACAAAAATCTCAAGGTCAAAACACCCCATGTGAAGACATGGTTTGAATCTTCCAGCAATCTTAATTCTTGAACCACTCATCTGTTTACAAAAAAAAAATATATATATATATTTTTTAAGGTCTATGAATGAAGGCTAAACGCAGGTTGGAAGCATTTTTACTAATTAAATGTAAATGAAGGCTTCCCGCAAATCGATGGAAAGCAAATAACCTAAAATCATATGCCTCCCAGCTACAAATAATTTTACTTACAGGACATCGCATACTGACACCTATTGACTCCGCAACAAGTTCAATATCACTGTCACTATCGGCATCATTGCCATTTGATGTTCCACCACCAACACAACGACGAACACGAGATAGCGCTTCTTCAAAAGGCTCTCCATGGGGCTCTTTAGGAATCAAATTGAGGATCTGGAAGGGCACAAGATTATATTTGGTATAACAAAAAATTTTAGATACGCAACTACGGGTTCATATAAAACTGCTACAAGCAAACAACAACTTGAATTCAACTATTGCAATTAAAATAGTCCAATCAGTTCTATCAAGTGCTCAGCCATGAGGATTCACAAAGGCATAAACCTTGAATTCCCCCATCCCTCCTCAACCAGTGTTTTCAAATGATGCAATTCTCAACTCATCTTACATGAAACTGACATTTTATTAGTCAAATAGGTAAGGAAAGAACTAATAAGGCAGTGGATTTCTGATACTAGTCTAATGGCATTATCGACATTTAACTTAAATTCAGTTCTTCTTTGCAATAGCGGTGCAAAGCTTGCAGTCTAATCCTGAAATAGCTCATTGGCATTATCCATCTTATTGGTCAATGACATCATTACATAAAACCTTGCTGTCTATGTATTTTCCAGAATTCAAATTTCGCAGACGGCAATACTTACAGACATTCTCAATTCTATGCCAAACAAATATGTTACGTGCCGGCTTAACCGAAAGGGAAGAAGTAAAATCCATGGTGACAATGATCAATTATTCAACCACATGAGTGCAAGTGCAACCACTGGCAAAAACGAAAGCCGTAATATTGAAGCATTTGATAAATTCTCATAATGCTATTTGTAAATCGGACATTTAATTGTCAAGAGACCCAGACAAAAATTATGCATATATGCGAATAAAATTAAGTAAGCTACCTGTTGCAGACTGCGTCTCTTCACAATTCTAACCCCGAGACAAAAGATGCGGGAATCAGTTCCTGATAATGAGATCCTATTGATCCCATCCTTGGTACAACCTGTTATCTGATAGTAATCAAAAAATTCAACTCTAGGGCAGCCAAAAATTCATAAAAAGTTGCAAAAAAAGCATAGCAAGCAGAAGATACAAGGATGTACGAAGATCAATAACATCAGTTCTAGAAAAGCAAAACATATTACAGCATGCACTCATAGTCATAGTCATAGTAATAGTCATAGTTGAAAAGCAAACCATCCATCATCTTCACCATTTTGGTTGCAAAACTGTTTTTCATTTAATATCATTATTATATTTCTAGCATCTTCACCAAATAAGAGTAAGTTGGCACAAAACATTCAAAAAAATGGACGAAACTTACAATTACACCATCATCACGACCATTGGCACCAAGCAACTGCGAACCAGGTCGATTAATAGCACGAACTGGCACACCTGAAACAGAATGGTACATTGCAAATAGGTGAAACATTTATCGGGTAAAAATAGCCACATAACCATGAATATGTTTCAACTTGTTATGGGACATGGAGTTCTTTCTTTTATAAACTTGACGGTAAAGAACACAAGTTTCAACTTCATTGATTTTTTAACTTCATTAATTTGTTGGTCATAGAAATGTTTTAACACTTTTGTACACAATTTAAACAAGACATATTATTATATGAAAAAATTGTAGCTGCTTGCTGATGCCAGACGGTAAACTACTTAGCTAAATAAATATGCATAAAAACCCACTGAAGAAGTGTAAAGGTCAAAATCATACCATTGACTTGTAAATCAGCATACTGTGGCCACTGCATCCGAAATGAAACCTTATCATTCAGCAGCATACACCATGCCTAATAAATGGATGAAAACAACAGCTTTGTAAGCTACTGGGTTTAAAAACAATAATTGGAACCCCAATTGGTAAGAAATCACAACCTGGACATCATATTCCTGTTTGCATAACAAGTCCTTGTCAGCCCTTGTTAATTGGAATGTCCTGTCTGCACTCTGAACTGGATTACTTCTGAAGTAAACAAAACAAATTGATACAAATAAATAAATTGAGAGTGAGTCATTGAGCTTATCATTGATCAACTAAACTGTCCCCAAAAATAGGAGAAACTATAAAACAGATAACTTTATCCGGCAAAATAATGGATGTAGCAACCAGCATTTCAAATTACAATGAATGCTACAACACCATGAGTGGAAGTTTGACTTCCAACATTACAAACTTATGAGAAGTATGACCTAATATGGGCTGCAACTCACAGTTACATAGACCAAGATATGTCCATATTGAGAAGAGCGAAAAATAAAATACATTGGGAATTATCTATGACCAAGTAATTTATGGAAAAGCACTCACCCATCAGTAGGAATTATTGATGTTGTTAACTTCACCGGACACAGTTGATGTGCCACTGTGACCAAGAAACTGTGTAAAAGGAAATAATAGGAGAACAGATTTAGCACATCGAAATTATTCACTTAACCTGCAACTTAAGAATATCGCATACATCAAATATTCTATCAGTATACTTATATATTCATGACACAAAGGTAACATGATCAATATTTGTCCTCGTGTTCCAGTGGAAAAGACTCTCAGGTGACAATGCAGCAAAATGAGAGTAATGATACCACGAATATCAGTTACTTACGGATCAGCTCGTGCCAGTCGACAGATTTCACAGTAGAAGTGATCAGGAAATGGCGGGTCCCCATCTGTGGGTTTGTCTGGTATTATAGCACAGCCAACATGTTGCCATATGTTGCATTTAGGATCCTCACACTAATAAGACCACATAAAACACATTGAAACAATTGCAAATAACACAAAAACAACTTTATAGGCAAGCAGTGTACCTTGACATATCAAAACAAACCATTAACCCAAGTATCAAAATTATTTTCTATACATCGTCCATCATGGTGAGAACTGGGAGAAAAACAAATTTCACAATCTCAAATTCATTCAGCATTCTGAATTGAATGACAGCAGCAACTTATTTAATCTTACAAAACTGTAAAGAAACCAATTAACATCTGAGCCAAAACTAGTGTCACATTATCCGACAGAATAAAAGAAGGCTTTTACTAGAGGAAAGCCCTAGTAGTAAAATAAAGTCTTGAGTCCGAGTCTATCTACAGATGTAAACATGTGCCTAACTGACTCAAGAAAGTCAGTATCTCGCTTGATAACAGTACGGCAGATAATTGGAATGAATTATATACTGTAAACTACATATGCTAGCTGTATCTCTAAAATATATTCAGCAGGGAAGGTATAAAGTCACCATGCACAACAATTAGATTATTACTATAGTTGATACGAAAGCAAATTATTACGAAACAAGACTTCGACATGCAACCTTAATCATTGAGCCTGTTGACAATGAGCTTCCACAAAGACAGCGAACCCTGGATTCAGGCTGATGCAGATCATCTGTCTCCTCTTTTGCCCTCAAACTGCTATTTTCTGAGAGGATATGATCCTTAAATGCTAAGTCAGTTGCCCCGGAAGCCTGCATCTTTCTATGCACAAAGAAATAGGTTATTTTCATGATGGGAGAGAAACCTAAAAGGTGAATAAACACTACATATGCCTATTAGCATTGCAGGGAAAGCAGGTTCGGCAACTCGCAAGTCCATTGTACTTGTATTGCTACCTTCTCAATAAATTGTGGAAAACAACTACTAATATAATATATAGAATGTATAAAAAATCATGATTGTATGAAACAGGCATCATTAACACTTCATTTTATGCTACCGAACATTAACTATCATTTATTTTTTTTCATTACACCCGAAAATAAAATAATATCTCTTCAACATAACTTTGAGATTAAATGGTCTGCATTTAACCTGACCAACCCATCAAGTCAAATACAATACTATCCTCATCCTAGTTTAGTACACTCTTTTACTTATGGGGTTCAAGCTGGTATTATACATTTTGAAATCATGTCCAAACAAATAAAAATTGCTTTGCCAGGGACCTGTACGTGCTGTCTAGAAGTTTGATCAATTCATCCTTCCCAAGTGTATTCTTCTTGGCCCACGCCTTTGAAGCTGCACAAGTAAGAGATATGATGCACCTTTTAGGAAGATAATGATAATTTTCTATTAAACTATCGGCTGCTGCATTCAAATACACTCATCAGAGCAACCCTGCCCACTAAGCAATGCCCATGAATGAGACAAGTTCCATAAGACTGTGTGCTTTTGGCCACAAGACCAGATGATCGATATTCTCCGAGTACAATGTGACATGTTGCTAAAACTAAATACATGAGTTTGTTGTTCTAATTGATATAACATGAAACGAACATAAGCATAATTCAGATCTTCATGCTAAAATGTTGGAGCAATTTCGGAGAAAACAAGAAAAGATAATAGACAAACAAATTTGCGTAGTAGTCATATTTTCATCCTCTAAGCGAAGTAGAACAACAGTGAGTACCTCGATCGCCTGAAAGAGTGTCAAGTATGCGATCGATAAGATCCTGTAAAAAATTATGATCCATCACTAAAAGTATATGAAACTGAAACTTAAGACAAGGCATGATTTTTCCGGATATGATGAAGTGATTGTTTATGTTAAATACAGAGAAAAAAGAAACCAAGAGGGGCTTATCAGTCCAACCAGATAAAAAATATAGATAACTAAAGCATAAATCAAGTTGAATGAAAAGCTTGAAATACGAGCCTGTATTCCCAAGTGAAGAAGATACATTAGCATAGACCGTAATTAGAGTTGCAGATAGGTTGCACCATACACAAGGAACAACAATAGATAAACACTTTTGAATTATGTTTGCAACAACCAGAGAATCTAGAATTGCCTGAAACGCCTGGAACTAGGTAGTCTTGAATTTAATTAGGTATGATATATCTAATAAACAAATCATGCCATGCAGCCAATAGAACTTCTAGATGACTATAAGTACCTAACACACATGGCACCAGGTAGTTCCGAACAATATTTACATTAAGCTGCAACACGATGCAATGGGATGGTGATACCTGTTTCTTTCCTTGTTTCGGCAGTCCTAGTTGAGTAAGGATGTCCTTGAGCTCCTTCACTCTAAAATAGCCCAGCTTATCCTACAAGTGAAAATGCAAATCCTCATCGCATAACCCAATCAAAACCAAAACATGAAGTGCAACAGGCAATCCCAACTCATGGCAAACTAGAGATACCAGTATTCATAAATATTCATAAAGTACTGGATAAGAGACTGAACCATGGCAGCAAAGTACCTTGCAACTAGCCACCAAATCCATGCTGCTTCTACTACTAGACAATAACTGGAAAACAAAAAAATTCAACCGACTGTTCCTCCAATGGCAAAACGCGAATTGACAACCACCCAAACCAGAATCAAGTCCTCCTCAGACCGATCCAATTCAAGCTCACCAACCACCAAACGCGAATCAATCTGCAACACTCCCAGAAAAACAAAAATCAGAAAAATAAAAAATCCAGGAATCGCAATCATCGAGATTCCACGACTCGATTCAGCAGGTGACGAAATTGAGCGGAGACACTCACGGACGGAACTACGACGATGCGCCGCTGCTTCGATTAGGGATTGGCGGACGACGGCGCTGCGGCGATTTAGGGCAAAATCAGCATCGAAAAAATCGGAGAAAAATCGAAAAGGGGCAGACAAGGAGACATTTGATTCAGGAATTCATCGTCAGAAATTGGGGGATTGCTGCGTAAACGAAATTTCGTTTGACGGACGTGATGTGGATTAGCCAATCGGGTTTAGTCGTCGGAACACGTCCGGACTCTGTTTTGGTTTGCTTCGTCTTCTTCCGTTGTTTTGACGGAATTATTGCTTATTTATTTTATTGACTTTTTGACTTTTGACGGAATATATATATTGAGAGGGGACGTATCATGTCAAAATGGATTTGAATATGTAAATTGTGAATCATTATTTAATCAAATTCATTGAATCTATTAATAAAATAAATCAATATAATTATATTAATAACACATCAGATAAATATAATCATTAAAATCTTAATATATTCATTTCTTTTATTTAAGCAGATTTAATAATTATATAATCTCTTAAATCATGTCTACTCCTCGGGACCACTTCTCACACACCACCACTCGTATGAAATGTCGAGTTTCTTCACCACACGTCCTCTGACGTCTTCAAAATCTCAAAGAAACTCATCGACTTTCTATCGTTCGTCTTCCGGTATAGTTGTGCACCTCTTCCGCGCACCATGTGCACCACTTCCATACACCATGTGAACCTCTTCTCTGCACCTATAAACAAACTCAGCAGATCTAAAAGTGCACCGTGAAAATCCAGAAAATTGTACACCATGAAAATTCAGAAAATTGTGCCCCATGTCTTGTAGTGGAAGATTGACGTTGGTGGTGTGGAGATGATGAAGAAACAAGAAAAAAATTAAGATGACTGATTTGAAGATGGAGAACGATGGCAGCAGGTCGAGAAAAGTAGGAAAAAGATAAATATACAAGGAGAAAAAGTAGGGTTGATTGATTTTGTTCCCTAAAATTAAGGAGGTTAATTAAAATTTAAAATTTAAATAAGAAGATTAATCGATTTTAAAATTTTAAATAAGATAATATGATTAATCTTAACCGTTAGATGCCGTAAAATTAATGAACATAATTAGTTCACAGTTTATATATCCAAATTAGTTTTCATTTGATCAACTCCCTATATATATAAACAAATGTGCGGATCAGGTGAAAATCAGTTTGAATATGTAAACTAAGAAATATCTGTTGATCGTTAAATTAATCATATATGGACGTTTTTTATTAAATTAAAATTTATCAGCTTTAATAAATAGTATAATAATTAAAATGAGAGAGATTATGCTACCATAAAATAAGGATATGTTCGATTTGAATTCCATATTTTTAGGTGTTAACTTTTTTATTATAGAGTCAGGATTTTCTGTGTTTCATCGATAGGATTTCTTCATCACGATATTTTTTGTCATTTTAAATAAAAATGCACAGCATATTTTCAGATAATTTTAGTGCACAATTCAAATTAGATGCATTTTCTAATTTTTGGTACACGATTCAGATTTTTATGAACAATTTGACTACTATTCATTTTCTAATTATTTTGATGAAATATACAATACACTAATAGTGTGCACACAGAGTCTATTTAAATAAAAAAATGCACTGCAACGTTTTGTGCTCTATAACATTAAAATGTGCACTACAATATTAAAAATGAATAAAACTCAAAAGGGGTTCTGAACTATAGTCTTTTACTCAATTGCGGTCAGTACTATCACGATTTTTAAAAAGAGTGCGATAAAAAAATTAAACTGATTTTCTAAAATAAAATTCACCATTACATTCCAAAACTAATGTTATTATAAGACTTAGATTTGTGTATGAAAAATTACGTAATTTTCTTTATGTGCGTAAAATTATATTATTTATTTTAATAATCAAACGACAAAATTTTTACAAACAAATTTAAGTCTTATAATAATATTAGTTTTAGAAAGTAATGGTGAATTTTATTTTAGAAAATCAGTCCAATTTTTTTTCATCGCACCCTTTTTAAAAATCATGGTAGTTCTGACCACAATTAGGTAAACGACGGTAGTTCAAGGACCCTTTTGAATTTTTCTCCTATTAAAAAATGTGCACTGCAATATTAAAAATGTGCACTGCTCAATATTCAAAAAGCTTATTCAATGGTACACGCATGAATGTTCAGTGCACATTTTTTATGTTAGTAAAGTTGCTCCAGATTTCTCTCTTGCCTCTTCATAGGTTTCCAAAATTGATACATGCACCATAAAAAAATTCAACAGATCTAGACATGCACTATTAAACTCAGAAAAATGTGTACCACTGTAAAAATTTTCTCTCTTACGTTTGAAGGCGATATGGCTGCTCGAGCAGCGTTCGAGCGAGGCGACAGTGATGAAGTTGGATCAAATTGGAACAGCTGTCAATTGCATAAGACTATCTTTTTTCAGATCCGAGGTAACCATAAAATAAAAACTCAGAAACTTGAGCCAGTAAAAAACTTCACCTGGAAAAATTAAAGTTTTTAGACACAGATGGCACAAAAACTCATTAAATAAATAAGACACAAAAAAAATTTTGATCCTCTGAATGCAGTAAACAAAATAATCAAAAGGGAAAGAGATAAGAAAATATGCAATAAAAGTGAGAGAAAATATATTAATAGATTTGTTGGAGATAATTGTGCGAGATATTTAAGGAATAATATTAAACCTATTAATAAAGTTTAAAAACAAATTAAGATATTTATTAAATTATAGAAATCCTAATTCGTTGTGATGCAAAGTCAACTAATACAATTAGTTTACAGTTTACATATATGAATCGGTTTTTATTTGATCCACCCTCTACAAACAAATATAAATTTTTTATTCATTTATAAGAAAAGGGGTTTATATTCAAGAAAATTTAATTTTGTGTGACATTATATTTTTTTACTCGAAATAAGCATTTATTTAAAACAATGGACGTTGTGTTACATATTATTTTTCATAACTTGGTTTATTGATAAATGTAATTTTAAAAAATATTATTTGAATAAAGAGAAGAATGAATATATTCTACGAGGCTATATAATTATATTTGTGAACAGCCAATATAATATTATTTTATATTGTATTTAAGGATGTTAGGATTTTTTATTTTTAGTATTTTAGGATTTTTAGAGTTTTTGGATTTCTAATTTTTTTTTAGAGATTTATGGTTTAGGGGTGCCAAATGACATTGTTTTGAGGATTTTTTTCAACATCCTAAAAATAATATAAATATAATATTTTGAAACCTAAATACTTACAAACTCTAATGCATCATGAATTGTACAACTTATACATCCGAAATAAATAGATTTAAAACGATATTTATATTTATATTTAATACCCCTCATTGTTATTTGGATGTGAATTTGTAGGGTATGAAATGACTTATGAGATTTCAAAGTCAATGATCCTAATTAATGGTTTCATACCCAATCGTCAATCTGTCAATACTATGTTGGAATTGTAACTCCCATAATCATATAGATTCATAGATTTTTAGGTTGTGTTCTGACCACATTTAGCTTTTTTGAATTTTTAAAAAATGAGTTGGGAGGATTTAGAGGTTTATTTTTTTCATTCGATTTGGGAGAATTCGAAAGTAAATAAATGGATTCATAATAAAATGACATTTATACAGTTCGTATTCTTTATATCCCCTTCTAAATATTGTTTCCAAACTCGACAACAAAACAAAATGACGCAACTAATTATAAAGTAACTTTATTTAAAGGGAAATACGGATATACCCCGTTAGGGTATATAGGTTACGTACCCGAACGGATAAATTAATTTCATTTTGAATGGTGTTTAGGGATTTTAGGGTTTAATGATTAAAAATTTCTAATATTTTAGTATTTATAGGATTTTGATGGATTTTAGAGTTTATTTTTTTAGTATTTTTAGGATTTTAGAATTGAGAATTTTAGAGTTGTGAAACAACGCCGTTCTGGATGAGTTAGAAATATCCAAAAAAATACTAAAAATATGAAATTTGAAACTAAAAAAATTTTAAAACCCTAAAACAATAAACATTCTAAAACTTAGAAATCATAAATCTCATAAAAATAATCTAAAACGACATCATTTAGCCGCTCGAGTAAGTAGCTTATATACTCTGATAGGGTATATCCGCTAAATCCTTATTTAAATCTATTCATATTTTTAAAATAATTATTCACATTTGAGAGAAAATATATTTTATTTGGAATATTAATTCACATAAACAATTCATCTAAAAGTTTGGATGTAAATGAATTTTCAAGGCCCAACAAGCCAACTCTGTGATTCATTATTTTTATAATTAGAAGAGTAAACATAGAAAAAATAATTTATAAAGTTATAAATTTAATGATAATATTGCATGACCTCACCATTAAGTCACTTTTTTTTTAATATTTTATTTTATTGATAATGGTCCAAATGACTTAGGGCTCCGAGAGCCTACAAGGGGTGGCACGAGGCCTAGGGGTTTGACTCGAGAGCCTACAAGGGGATGGCACGAGACCTAGGGATTTGGCTCGAGAGCCTACAAGGGGGTGGCACGAGGCCTAGAAATTTGGCTTGAGAGCCTACAATGGGTGGCACGAGGCACAGGGGTTTGGCTCGAAAGCCTAAAAGAGGTGGCCGAAGCCTAAGAATAGCAAACCGGATCTGCTAGCTGGAGCCGCGGTCTGGCTACCTTGGATGACCGACCACCGCCGAATCAACTGGCCTAGCGCCTACGGTTCGACTTACTGGCCTCCGGCGAGTGGGTTCCGGCTTCAATGGAGGCCAGACCTTGAGGCAGTGGCGGCAGATCTGGACGAGCGGGGGGCTTGCTGGGTGGGGGACGACCGAGGAGAGCGGAACCCGAGCCGCATGGTCGAAGGGCCGATCTGGAGGAAGAAACCCTGGAAAGGACCCTCGGCACGGAGGGCCTGCTCGATTCGCCGTCTGCGGTGGGGCAAGCGTCGGCCGGAACCGATGGATCTCCGGCTAAGCCTCCTCAGGGCTGTGGCGTTTGAGGCCTGTGGGTTTGGCCGCTCGATCTGCGGGGCCTGCGGCACAGCCGCTCAATCTGCGGCGCGGTGGCTGGGCTGCGCTCGCCGGGCGGGAGGAGGCTCTGACCGCGGACCTGCTCGGCTGGGGATTCAGGCCGCCTAGCCTGTGCTTGCAGTCCGAGGGAGATCCAGCCGCTCAGATCGTCCGGCGGAGAACCCCGGCGACGGCGCTTCGCCTAGGGGTGGGGTGACAGCGGGGTGTCTACGGGACGAGATGGTTGAGGGGTGGGATGACTGCGGGCTGGCTGTGGGTGGCCTGGTTGCGGGGGGCTGCGGGTGTTTGAGAGGGCTGAGGTGGGGTGGCTGTGTGGTGGCGGGGCAGGAGTGTGCGGGGAGGAGGGCCTGCCCCCGCCCTCCTCCTCCACCGCCGGTGGCTTCTTTGGGGGGAGTTTCTCTAGAGAGGTTTTTTGAGAGAGCAGCAGCCCCTCACCATTAAGTCACGCTCAGTGCTTTGTTAACTTCTCCCAGCCATTTGCCCTCATGACCCATACGAACACAAAATTGAAAATTTACTTCTACACTAATAATATTTGTAACAAATAAATTGATGTGTGAAAATTATATATCGTTTGATCATGAAATTAAATAATGTTACTTTCTTCATGTAGATAAAATTATGTTTTTTTTACTAAATCAACTATAATTCTCAATCAATTATATTCAATGAATCAAATCAGCTAATCTTAAACAACATTTTAAATTTATCCAAATTTTTTTCATCATAAAATTTTAAATTTATCCAAATCGTACTTGAAAAAGTGATAATAGTTCATTAATTACTTTTAATAAACGGAGAAAAATATAGGGTTAAAAAATTAATGGTAATAATTAAATGTTAAACTAGTGACTGGGTGAAAACTGAAACCTATGTAGATGGATAAGAAGGGCAGCCAGGAGGGCGGCAAAACCATGGCTACATGCATAGTGTTTTTTCCATAACAACAAAAACTATATATTGAATTATTGCACTCTAACTAATATTCAATATTTAAAATACATGCAATTGGTTTATATTAAATCTCATTCTAGTCAAGAATAATTTTTTGATAGATGTGATTCGAAATTTTACACCACAATTTGCCATAAAAATCTTTCAATAGGAGTATTTGACTTGCAGTCTTTATTTCTTTGTTGAAAATTAAGCAGGTGGTCGACAGATGGGAGCCACGCAGCCCCACATAAAAAGCTTCGTTCAACATCATTATTCGAATTTCCAATACATAAAAAGATTCATTCGATCTCTACAAACACAAAACCAGACCCGATTTTTTCTCTCTCCAGGCCACAAAAAAAAAATGCAGGCCAGCAGCAGCAGGTCGTCCAGCCTTCTCAGCTGCAGTTTCAGCTTCCCGCTCTGCGTCTCGGGGATCACTCGCCGCCTGGCGCTCTCCAGCGAGTAAGTTCTCATCGACCATCGTTTTCATCCGGCGTGATCTGATCGATCCGGGTCGGTCTCAAGTTTCGATTTTGTTGCTGGGTTTGGCAGGATGGTGGATCACGAACGAAGGAGGCGGGCGATGAAGCGGCGGGGGTATCTGGGCCGGGCGGACGGATCGTTTGTTCCGAGCGGTGATCTGCGGCTGAGGAGGCCGGGTGTGCCCGGCCGCGGGACCGTGATGGGTGGCGATGGTGAGATCCGATGCGAGGCTGGTGTCGGTGGTTGTGGCGGTGGCGGTGAGTGTAGAAGCTGCTGCTGCTGCTTGCCTTGTGCAGCCAAAGCTGCTTGATGCTGCTGCTGTTGGTGGTGGTTATCTGTCTCTGACATCTGTAGCTGTAAATTTATGTTCTGAGATTTTAATGAGACGTGTCTCAACTTTGATGTCAACTGTTGTTCTGGATGTGTTTGCTGTTGTTGTTCCATCGCCAGATCTGCTTCTTGTTTTGGGAATGCATTGTTAGAACCATTCAGTTTTTATTTCACACAGATTTAGAGTAACAAAATGGAATCCCTAATTCAATAATTTTTTTGATTCCAAGAGTGTAGAAATTTTGACATAGTTTCACAAGTGCAAAATTAAATTGAATTGAAATAAAAGTTTTATTACGTGAAAATATGACATTAATTTCATTAGCACATCTTAAAAAAAAAAATACTGCAACTCTCGTCATTTAAGTCTGAGACAACATCACCAGGGCTGGTGGGCAAGTGACAAGAAGTCCCGTCCGTCATTCGTAAGGTTTTGGATTCGAAGTCTCATGATGTTCGATGAGTGCATGAGAATTTTATCTGTATTTATTGTGTACCTATTGTTAAAAAAAGTCTGAGACAACAAAAATCCATCAGCATCCGAATATATATTTTTTATGAAATTTCTAATTTTGAATAATTATGAAGATTTTAACTTCAAAGCCATTCAATTGAGTTCAATTTGATTTGGAAAAATATGACAATGTAATATACCTGGGGGAGATTTGATGCCATATAGAGTCACAGTATGAACTTAAGATGATATATTCCATGACCAGCTGAAGGTAGACCCATGTTGATGATGGAAACAATAATTAGAGTATAATGATTCGGTTCGTTTCTATTTTTAATAAAAATTTAAATTAAATAGTTCATAATCAATTTGAAAATTTTAAAACCGAACCATTAACTTCAAAAAAATCAAATTGAATCAAACCATATGGTTCTATTTGGTTCAATTTATTTTTTTATAATTTTTATTTACTAAATTTATATAACAATATAAGAGCACATTTGGTAGCATATATTAATAGTAATAAGATACATAATCACATCTATTTTAGTAGGATAAATATTTTAAATTTTAAATGTAAAATCGAACTCTTGTTATTATTAATACATATTATATATTGAACTAAACATGTTATGCTGCTATTATTTATCCTATACCAATTTTAATTTGGTCTACCAAGCATGGATTACGGGTGCCAAATCGGTTTGATGAAAAAAATAAGAAATCGAATCCAACCGTTAATCATTGATTGTTTAAAAATTGAAACAACCAAACCACTAACAATTTAAACCTAAACGAAGCTCAATTTAATTCGATTAATTAATTTAATCGTTTTTTTTCACACTTGTGGTTACAATTTAAAATTAAAATGACTTGCATGTGAAAATAGTGTGAGTGACTCACCCGCACCACCGTCCCGGCGCTGGCGAGCTGATGCTTTGCCTGTGATTTCCAGTTCGAGTTTGTGAACTCGTGGAACAAAAAGGTGGTGGTTCTGTGGACTGCGAATAGGAATACAAAAAATTCCACATTTTCCGGGTTCACATTACTTCCACCTAAAGTTCAAAATAATACAGCCGAAATGGTCGTTGCTAAATGTGAATTCGTGGCTTTAAATCAATAGGCCGTGGCTAAATGTGACTTTTTTGACACACATATGAGATTTTTTCGATCTTCCCAAACATTTGTAATATTATGGGTGTAATGATTCGATTTGATTTGGCTTTTAAGCTATATGATCCGATTTAAATTTTTTTACGAATTTTATCTACTGATCTATTTACTAAAAAGAGGTTTTTTATATAAAAAATAATATAGAAGTACTAATTTATAATATATATTCAATTAAATTTATATATGATTTAAAATATAGTGAAATATTTCGGTTTGACTTGGTTCGGTTTAAAATCAATAAAAAATCAAAACAAACTATTAATCGTCAAATTTTTAAAAATTAAAAGCTGAACCATTACCACTCCAAATCGAACCAAATCCATTAATTTAATTTTATTTAATCCAATTAATTAATTTTTATTTACACTCCCATCTTATATTATTCAATATATAGCCAAGACTCTTTTGCTTTGATAATTTTTATACACAACACAAGAAATTTTTAAGTTAAAAGACACAATAAATGAAAAACCCACGGTTTTACTATTTAGGTAGCTAATCACTAGGGTTTTGCTAAACTCACTCAGGTACCGTCAAAGCCGTCATCAAGGAGACTAAATAAAGACTACCGCTCGACTTTTTCTAACCGTCGGATCAGATTTAATCCAGCGGCCCACGAAGAAACCCTAGCTCACCCCGCTCTTACTTTCTGCTATAAAACGGAAGATATCGCTTCGGGTTCATTCTCTCCGTATTCCTGCCTCTGCATCACTCGAATCGGCGAGTGAGAGTTCTGTCGGTCCAACCTCGCGTTTGCTTGCCTGAGGTACATATTTGATTTCTTTGGCTTCTGTAATCTGATCTGCTGTTGATGTGGTGGGATCGCGTCTGCTTATGGACTTGTTTAGATGTGGTTGTTAATGAAGATAATTGATAGGATTGACTGCTTTCATCGGGTTGATGTTTGAACTTGATGTACAATTTGCTGAGCTGAGCCTATTTTGCTAGTCTTGGAGGTCTTATTCAGCCAAGTATTATTTTTTAATTAATTTTTGATGAAATTGAGCCATGTGTAGAGCTGTTGTAGTTTCAATTGATGGAAACAGTATCTGATGTGATATAGCTACACATAATTATATCCTTTAAAGACTCAGATCTGAGTCTTTGCTTGAAGAATTGTAGATGTATGTGTTGTTGTTTGATGTTTTGATTCACCTTTTCATCAGAAGATTTAGTACTTTAAGTTTGTCCTGTGAGTTAATCTGGGCTTTGTGTATCTAGGGGAAATATTTAATTCAGCTCTTGGATTGACGGCTTCGTGCCAAGGTTGGGTCTGTATGTTTGACTTACATCAAAACCTGTTTAGCCTGTTGATCAGATGCGACTTGTGTTTAATTGTTATGTAAACTGTCTGATGGCTGTTGTTTTAAGGAGATATGATGTTAATTGTGTTGAATTGTTTGCAGATTCTTGTAGCAATTCGCCATGGGTAAGGAAAAGATTCATATCAGCATTGTGGTCATTGGACATGTCGACTCAGGGAAGTCTACCACCACCGGTCACCTTATCTACAAGCTTGGAGGAATTGACAAGCGTGTGATTGAGAGATTTGAGAAGGAAGCTGCTGAGATGAACAAGAGGTCATTCAAGTATGCCTGGGTGCTCGAC
>NQLW01000081.1:2464869-2495865 GCA_002312845.1 Kalanchoe fedtschenkoi
TTAGTTTCTGTCAGTGACGTGGCAATGCTAACGGTTCAATTTTGGAATTTTCAATATTAGCTTGTCCTTATTCGGTTTAGAAAATTCCAAATTTTAATGTTTATAAACCAAACAAAAACATATGGTCATGCGTTAAATATGTATTTTTATATGAAACAATAATAAAAAGTATTATATATATATATATATATATATATATATATATATATATATATATAGAATGTGGATCAAATGAAAATCTGTTTGGATTTGTAAACTGTGGACCATTAATAGCCATTGATTTTGTTTGATCCTACGATCAGATTTTATTCTAGATTATTTATTTAATGGTTAATATTTTATCCGATAAGATATTGTAAATATCGTTTATTAATATTCCCCTTATTTATAGCTGTATTTAATTGATTTATATCTTAATTGGTTGTTACTTACCTTTTATGAGTATCAATATCATTCGCTTATTTTTTTATCGTCTTCTACGTACAATCGCACGCGCCGCTGCTGCTCGAGCTGGATTTTCCGCCAATGCCACCAATGTCGACGTCTTCTAATTCAGCGGCCGATATTGCGACAGGTCGGTTTCTCTTTTCCAGTGTTTCTTTTTCTTTCCAGTTATGTTTTTTTTTTTTATAGTGGGTCTGTTTTTTCTTTTCCAGTTTATAGATTGGTCTGCTGATATGTTCTATATAGCACAATCAGTTTTTTTTCTGTTAACCGACCATGTACCTCGATGATTTTTTTTTAATTCCGAACATTTTACATGCCGGTGCACAAGACATATTGGGTTAATTATGATTCACTATGCATAGTTTACTCGTCGGTGCAACAATCGTATTTGGGTTCCTTTTACGGACTCGCTTAATTATGTATTCCCTTTTCCGCACACCTGCCTTGCCGGTGTACCAGATTTATAGGCATCTTTTTTTTTTTTTTTAAATTTTGTGCGCAATATCTGTACTTTTGTTACTCTGGTGCACCGGCTTCTAATTTTAATTGCTTGTACACCGGCTTCACATTTTAATTGCCTGTGCACCAGCTTATATTTTTTGTGGTTATGTATTAGGTGATTTTCAAGGTAGTGATGGAAGCAATGATAGCCTATTCATGAATGATGTGAACCCGAACGAAACTCAAGCTTCTGAAAACAATGATGAAGACCATGTTTCAGGTGACACACAGGAACAACAGTTTTCGTCGTCAACTTATGATACCATGCACAGTGTCGCTGCTGGTGCACATACAGTTGCACCTGAATGTGATGATTCATTGAAGCCTTTAAAAGAGAAATTATTTGAGAATTTGATGGATAGGATAAATTTCTACAAGGATTATGAGAAAACATATCACAAACTCATATCCGACACATCCATGCACATTCACTGACCGTTTCTACTATCCCAACCCAAAAAAGGAAAAAAAAAAAATTAATAGCGTTAGAGTATACTAATATAATTTAATATGCTTTTTTGACTTACAAATTTAGTATTTGGTAGACGTTCTCCATCAGAATGACAACACTTTAGAACACCACTCGTCATCGTGATTGCTAGCTAGTGGTCGACCAGTCATCAACTAAACCCAGCTACCAAACAGCTACTGCTCCCATCTTCGTCATTACGGGCCATGGCCTCTGGGGGCAGCGGCTGCACCTGGCTATCATTCAGCTGGATGGCCAACTACTCCTCAGCCGGCATTGCGAGCACTGCACGCGGAGAGGTGATGATGTTAACTCTGGGCCTGATGATGTCGCTGCTGAAGCTTTGGGTGGTGGTGGGAAACGATGGCGAGGCTGACAGTGCTGCAGTGTCTACGGTGAAGACGTGGAGGAGGATGGGAACCTTGGCGTGGCGGTGGAGGGAGAGCTTTTGGCTGAGGGAGACCGTGTCGAAGCATCTTATGGCGCAGCTCGAAGAGACTATCCACGGAAGCACCTTGTGGTTGGACACTCTGGAGACTACCAGCATTCTCAACGAGGCTTTGGCCTCCAGGTAGAGCCGAGTCAGGCCTGATCTATTCGATGGCGTGCCTTCGTTGTCTCCACTCACCTTCAGAATGTAAATGAAGCCCTCTTTTGTGCGACTTATGGCAAAACCAAGCTTGGTATCTCCTTCTTTCAGTCGGATCTCGATAGGGTATTCACCCCCAAGAGCCACATACTATAGGCGGACAGCTCTGACAACGCCGATATGGTATTCAAATCAACAGCTTTGGCAGCGACCCATCCATTTCTATATTTTCGTTCAATCCTGGCTCGGAGGAGGGAGATGAATGCAGGCTGCAGCTAGCGCTAGCTAGATAGCATCGTTCGGTTTCAGAGCTTGCAATGGAGGAGGTTGTGGCCGGTCGATACCGCGTCGGCCGCAAAATCAGAGCAGGCGCCTACGGGGAGCTGTACGCCGGTACATGCCCGACCGCAAATTCTTGTTTATACAAAATTGTATTTGGAATTATGGAAAATTAAATAATAAAAATATATTAAATTACATATTTTATTAATCTGTAATTTATTTATTTTTAAAAAAGAAATATCTTACTACCAATTAAAAGCGTGGTAATAAGTTTCAACCTATTATCACGCTCTGTACTCTACTAATTACGACAGTCGTATTCTGAAAACCTTAAAATAAGCGGGTTATAAGACGCAAATAAGATGTTACTGTTTAATGTTTATGATGATGTATAGCTGCTGCTGATGCATGTTCTACATTAAGGGACCGGGGTGTTGTTGAGGAGGCCATGGTGCCAGACAGGAGACACATTGATGCTGTCTCTGACCAGATCAACCATTATGCTGCTGCTGCTGTCTGATCCATGTCCATGTCCATGTCCTCCTCCAATGCTGCTGTGGTGGTCGATCTGATGCCATGGGAGGCCTGCTGCCCCCCACATTAAGAGCTGTGATGATGATGATCTGCTGTTGACATCATTGTAGTCATTCAGCTGCTGGTTTTCTTGCTTCAGTCCCGCTTCAGGCATAGTGCCAAAGCAGCAGCAGCTGCTGCTCAGATCCTCATATGGGATCATGATCTGGTCTGAGACGCTGGCGCTGTTGTTGTTGCTGCAGCCACCAAACCCGTTGTACAGGAAGTTAGTGGATCTGGTCACATCGCTGTTTTGGAGCTGCTGCGTCTGTTCAAGGAGGTCTTTTGTTCTTCCGGAAGCCGCCGCAAACCGGCACGTGCCTCCGCTGGTCCAGCACGACTTGCACAAGTACCTCGGCTGTAGTTGTTGTAGTAACAGAAGTTGGTGTTGGTTGAGTCGCACCTGGGGCACTTGAGCGCCTGCTCCTGCTGCGGCCTCGGCTTCTTGCTGAGCTTCTTTATCAGCATGTTCTCCAACGAGTCCGCCGCCGTTTCCTGAGTCAATAACCAGCCGCCAGACATCATCAGAAGACATTGTAAAAGTAACCTGAGAGTAATTAATCATGTCTTGTGTGAAATCTCAGAAAAATCTTGAAATGGTTTGTCGGTCAAAGTACCTGGGCACTTGAAAGCTCCATCATTTGGGTTGGGAAGAAATAATGAAGGTGTGAGAGTGAGGTGGATGGGAGATGTGGAGTGGTAGCTAGGGTGGGCATTTATAGAAGGCAAAAATGAGAAGCCATGATTTGGAAAATATGTGGAAATATGCTGCTGCTGCTGTGTGGAGATTTAGGGTGGTAGAGAGATTAATGATAAAGCGATGGGTATGAAAAGCAAGAGTGTAGGTTGTCTGTTTGTGATCTGCAGCTGGGTTTTACTGCAGAGGTTCCATGTGGGGTCTGATCTGGTCAGGCAACTTTGTCTGAGAATGTCTTGGGATAAGACAAACTGACTGATCTTAAGAAGAAAGAACACTAGTAGAACTACCAGGACTTATAATTAAGCTCATCCCACGTACGGTTGTTTCAGACCTTGGAAGTTTATGTTATGCACTGTCTGATGATGCTCAATGTGGTGGTTGAGTGTGAGGTTGTGAAGGCAGAAGCCATCTCCACATTTGGCCTGGAAGTTGGGAGATGGACAATTAAGGGAATGTGTGTGATGATTAGGAAGCATATAGTGAAAAGTGATGCCATGGGACAGAGTTTCTCCTACTTATTTCTTCACCAATACTTTATATTTCAAATTTACTATAATGTCAAATTTCGGGTTGATCACTGAAATCATACTAGTGCATGGTGTTTGATGAAAGATATATAGTGTTGTCGTTTTTAATTGTTTGACTTACAATTTTTTTTTGAAGGATTGTGGAATTTAATGCATGGTTGAGGAGAAGCACAGTATAATGTTATTAGTAGTTTGGACTTTGGAGGTGACAGAACATAGCATTGTGAGCAAATTGCTAAAAAGAATTTTTTAAAGTGAACACGCTCTATGGAAATAGCTATTCGGCTACATCTTAATTCAAATTTGTGCAAGATAAGTTTTTCGCTTCTTTACCTATGATATAATTCCGTTTCGAAGGAGCTCAATCTTACATGCTAGTGATGTGGTCGTGGCCTGGATGCAGTTGATTGGCTTAAGTGAGATGAGATAGTCTAGAGATAGGATAAATGACTGTCTCAAAATAATTTCTATAAAAATTTGTAGATATTTAGAAAGAGTATGAGACGATGGAGGAACTGTGCCTAAATGTGCTCATGGAAGGGGAATGTTCCAGGTGCTATATATATATATATATATATAATCATATCCTTTCCAAAAGGGAGGTAATCCAGTTTCACATGGAATTAATAAATGGACTCATTCTTGCAACTTCCCACGCATATCCTTTATACTATATATATATATATATATATGACTTTACAAAATGAAGCACAAAGGATATAATTATCAGATTTTCTCACATGGATACCTCGACGTGCAATGTATATTCATAACAACAATATGAATGTTGTGGAGGGGTTTAATTCAACACGAATGGCAAATGAAATTGTTCAAGGCAACAAGCACAAGAAGAACCCCTTACTTGGCACACTAGATAAAATTTCTAGAAGCCACTACACAATCTTTGTTGGTCACAAATTTCACAAAAAACAAGCTTTAAATTAGACGGTGAACAACAAGAATGTAGTGCAAAATTAGGAAATGATTAAGAATGTTATATGGTAGAAAATTAAAGCAGTGATCGTAATTCAAACAATAGAGGAGAGCTGGGGGAGCAAGTTCATCGATCAATTGCTGACACTTGTACAATATTAATTGTAGCTAACAGGAGATATATAGTCAGTTTTCATTCACCTTACTACAATCTACTTAATTTGTTTCAAATTTCTAGGTTTGAGGCCCCACCATGTCCAATATATACTAAATGTGAAATGGTCTTAATTATTTGGTGGGAGAAGTGATGCCAGAAGAGAGATAATTTATATTAGATTATGATTTATAATTTTAAATTTTTGTGAGAAGATGAGTGTTGTTTGATGAGTGTTATCAACTTTCACTTTGACCAATAATGAAATGATGCCTGCTCTAGTTATTTGCTATTATCTGGGCATGAGTATTAGCCTTGAATGCAGATGTGGATTTGCCACGACATTAATTATTATTGTATGCATGGAAGCTGAAAACTTAAATGTAAAAAAACTGCTGGTGTCTCATGTTGTTGGCACATGCCACTCACTCCAGCTTACACACAGTACGTAGCTTTTATTGGGTCATCAATTCACAGTCTCTCTGCTTCCACATGCCAATCACTTTCTGGGTATCCATAATTATATATTATAACGAGAAGAACCCACTTGGGATTTGAAGGAAGATAAAGCTTATTAGCGAGGTGATGAGGATGTGACATCAGCATATGTTGAGCTGGGCTTTGCGTCTACGAAGCTGAGGGAAATGAAGATGTACATCGATGAGAGCGAAGGAAGAGACTGAGATGGAAAAGAGTCGTGTTGAGGAAGAGCAGTTGACATATGTCTCACATCGATTTATATTAGATTGTTGAATCATGACTCACAAGTCTAGATTTTTGAGCCAGAGTGTGGATACAATCCAATATGGGCCCGCCCCAGAAATTCTTTACAAATTGGTATCAGAGCATATGGTTCGATATGTGACCAGTATGCGAGACGTGGGATGTGTGGAGGTCAAGGGTTGGCACCCCGACTATCAAGGATGTCGCGGAGCGATGAGAGTAGTTCACAATTGCTCAAATGAGCTAGTGGAGCCAAAGACCTGAGCCAGCAAAGTATTGATCGAGGGGAGCATGTGACGCGAGTGAGCTGGTGGAGCCAAAGACCAACAAAGTATTGATCGAGTGTGTGCGATCGAGGGGAGCATGTGACGCGAGTGAGCTGGTGGAGCCAAAGACCCGGGCTAGCAAAGTATTGATCGAGGGGGAGCTGTGACATTTTTCCAAGTGAGGGGGAGATTGTTGAGGAAGAGCAGTTGACAAATGTCCCACATCGACTTATATTAGATTGTTGAACCATGACTCACAAGCCTAGACTTTTGAGTCAGAGTGGTGATACAATCCAATATGGGCCCGACCCGGAAATTCTCTACAAGTCGTCACTACTAGTCTGAGTACATCACAACTGGTGGTGGGTTAGACATGTCGGTGACGTGGCAGGAGGCAAGGAATAATGTTCCAATTTTACGAGGTGGTATATATTCTGTAAAAATTGCTTGAACTTAACAGTTTTCATATGAGCTAGTTGAGCCGTAGAAGAGAGCCTTTGACTCAGAATAGAATCTGTTTGGTTTTCAAAAATGAAGGGAATTTTTTTTTTGAGGAAATAAAAGCTTTTATGTGAAAAATTAGAAAAAAATTTCCAGCAAATTGACTCAACGTTATGGGCCTTCTATTAGGCCCATCAAACACATTCACACTAGCCCACAAGCATCGTCCAGTGTTACTATATGTTACCTTATTCAGCCTGGAAATAAATGAAGCATATGAGTATATATTTATCATCGATATACAAATCCATTATTTTTTGGCGCTTAATTATAAAATTAGACAGCATTTAGAAGGCGTCGTTTAAGTCATCGTCATAGTATGTTCAGGATCCCAAGTGCCGTGAATATTCATATTTAAGACGATGCTTGTGGGTAATAAAAGCCGTAAAAAGTGAACTGCTTTTGGATTAATTATAATTGTCGTCTAAAGGGTTATACATAATATAACTTTTTTTATACATAAGCGTCGTCTAAAGCATAAAATAAACTATGGCGCTTGCTACCCACAAGCGCCGTCTAAAGTACATACATACAACGACGCTTTATTTCCACAAGCACCTTGGAATGTCACATATTATTTATTAAATTTAATGACATTAGACGACCCTTATGGCTAATAAACACCGTCAAATGTTTTAATTTTTTAGGATCAATTTATTTTCACAGAAATCTCCCTGCATAAATTTTAATCAATATGCTTTCAAACATATTCAAAAATCAAGATCAACATAAGATCTAAAGTCAGATCAATTACATTGCATACAAATACAATTTCCCAGACTTTTTCACGTCTTTGGTCATATATATATCAAATTGAGCTTAATTTCCATATTCCTAATAAGTCAATTACATTATGTACCGTTGCCTCTCTCGCCATAATTTAGACGCTGCTTATAGGCATGAAACGTCGTCTATTGTCTATTTTTATTGATTTGTTTATTTTCATGTTTAACGAATTCGCTGAAGTTAAGATATTCATTTTAAGGGTTTTCAGTTTACCACTGTAGAAGAATTATTAAGGTATAAAAAATAAAAATATTTATGGTCATAGGAAACAAAGTTTCATAATAGTGAAAATTTCAAATGAGTCAGTTAACTGTTATAAACTTATAATCTTCATCAGAATCTGATAAAGATCACAAAAACAGTTGGTCCCTATGCAGTCCTCGCAAGTGAGCTCTCTCCATCATTGCCATCCTCTGGTGGATAATCAATCTTACATGTAACAGTATCGAATACTCTAACTTTGAACTTTTTCTCTTGATCTATGTAGTGGAAGAAGAGAAGATTCGCAAAAATCGGATGCAAACCATAACCACCATCACGTAAGAACATCCGACCAGCTCTTTTACTTTCCGACATAGTCCATATTCTACTGGTCGGTATTTTCAGGTTGACATCATCAGAAAAGACAATGTCATAGACTGTTACGAAATCAGTGGGCATTTCATGCACAGATGCAAAGTGGTTGGTGTTGAAAACTAGTGACTAATGAGTTGAAAGGAGATTTTACAATTTTTGTAGGGACACTTCTCCCATATATGATCTTGCAGAACTACATCATATTGTAGATATGTGGAGAAAATTTCACACCATGTATTGTTTGTTGAAGTGTTAAAGAGCGATTGTTGAAGATTAATTTATATTGTGTGCGAGTATTGAATATGCATGAGACTGTTGATTGATATCATGTAATAAATGATAGATATAAAGGCTTTTGCGTGCAATTTTCAACTTCCAAAATCTTTTTTGTTGCATGATGATAGGACAATAATTTGCCCTATTTTAGGTACTTATACTTTGTATATTTGAGTCATTTTCGAGTGATTGTGGGTGATTTATAGTTGATTTTGTCTCTTGTAGGTTAAATATGAACAAAAGTGGTTTCAGAAAAAAAAAAGATGAAAACAATGCAAATTGAATTAAAATCGGACAAAAAACCAAATTTAGGGGTCAGATTGTCAAAAAAAGAATCTCAAGGGCTGATCTATAAATATGTAGAACAATAACTCGACCCAGGTTGAGTTTTCTTCTAAGAAACTCGACCCAGGTCGTGTTTCATTACGGCGCGCTAAAGCAACAATAAAGCAACAATAGTCATTGAATAGCTCTAACCATCTGCACTGCTAAAAAATCAAGGTCTCTCTAGTTAAGCTCTTATTATCAATAAAGCCTTAAAAGACTGACCACACAAGTACTAACTCCACATTTTCAATCCAAAAACATTTGCGGGTAGTTCTAAATCATCAGTAGGGTAGTATGTTCATGCTTCTTCAATTGACAAGAAGCAGAAGTAAAAGCCAAACCATGGTGCCTAGTTCCATGCTTGAGTTGTCATAATAAACAAAAATCCACAAATGAAGTAGGTGTACGTCTACACCCGATTGCTACAACCTTGCAGGGATCAACCTTAACACTCTCTTGCAACGGTTTGGGAAGGAAATGTTTTATAATCTAATCAAAACTCACACTTAACGAACATTACATAAAGCTTACATTTTTGGAATTTGTAACACATGCCTCACATGCTAAACACGATCCTCATCATTCTTTGAGCAATCTTAAATATCATCAATGAATAAATCGTTAACTTATAGAGAAAATCTGAAGACATTATTCATTATTCACTAAAAAATTACTTGAGTATTTGCGACCCCAAATATTCTCAGGAACTTAAAGTGTCCACATGTCCTGAATATCATCTTCGGAACATCATGTTCTCTAACCCAAATGTGACGGCAGCTAGAACGTAAATCAACCTTTTTCAACAGACAATAGTCGATGCATAACATCAAAAAGCAATTTTTTTTCCTCATATGATGCTTAGCAGTTACTCTTGTTTCAAACATCATAACATGATTTCGAGTCTCAAACAATGAGTTGTAAATGCCACTAACAACACATCATTAAAGAGAATCTAAGATTATTCAAACATCGTTTGAGCCGCATTTCTTCGATTGATGTAAGATGAGCTGCATAAGCCGACAAACTAGTAAAACTATTAGCATAATCCCATAACGAACATGCTAAAACTCTGCTTGAGGCTCTCAAACTTAGAAATTGTAGTATCTCTAAAACTTTGATTTAGAACCTCTCCAAAACAAAACATACTGATCTTATTTTAAAAAACATATGTTTAACACAACTTGTTATCACCTTTGAATATCAAGACAAGGCTATACCAAATAGCACGCGCTCAACAAACTACAGGGGCCTCACACTTGAATACGATAATGATCACCAAAGTCTTTGATTATTCTCAATAGGCAATTTAGGATTTTCACATCCCTTTGTTCTGAAAAAATAAATTTAAGAAAAAAATCTGAAAAGGAATCCTGAACTACTACCGCTTACCCAATTGTGGTCCGAACTACTATGATTTCAAAAAAAGATGTGATGAAAAAAAAATGGACTAATTTTGGATGATGTTTAAGATTAGTTTTGTTTGAACACTTAAATATAAAATACCTTATAAAATTTATTGAAAATTATTGATGATTGAGTACGAAAAGACGACACTTTATTTATGTGCGCAACATGATATTATTTATTTTGATAACCAAACGACGTAATTTTGGCACACAAATCTAAGTCTTATAATAATATTAGTTCAGAAATAAAATGGTAAAATTAATTTTAGAAAATCAGTCCAATTTTTTGTCATCGCACCTTTGTTGGAAATCGTAATAGTTCGAACATTAATTAGGTAAGTGATGATAGTTCAGGATCCATTTTGAAATTTATCCCATAAATTTAATAAACTCCTAATAGACACCCTAAGCTTATTAAGTGATAGAAATACTTATTGGGTCAGTTGTTATGCCACACCCTATACTTCTTGTACTTAAGCGAGCCTGAGCACCGTGTGTCTGGTCTTGCTCTCCAATGACTTGTATGAGAATAGTGACCGTCTTTTATCACTATTTGCACAATGTGAGATCTTGGCCTACCAACTACTTACATGCTCACTCACTTAACACATTACTGACATTCGCATTAGCTTACAATTCTAAAATTGAAATCTTATTGCCCCTATTATGAACTCTATTATGATTCATTTTAATTCCATATGTATGAAAATTTGATTTGGAATAAAAAAAACCAAATTAAGGGGGCTTCAAAAAAAGGTCACAAGGGAAAAAATCCCAAAAAGTCAAAGCAGAAAATATTTATGGCAGTGGCGCACACCATAATCAAAATTATGCTAATTTCTGACATCGTATATTATAAAGACAACTTAGAGCTCTAATACTAACATGTAACGGCCCAAAATATCTACTTCGCGATCAACATTTGACTTTTCTTTTGATTTTTAGCCAAACTAGACTCGAAACATTAAAACCTAATTATTACAGTCAATTTTAATTGTTTAAACAGAAATACTAACATGAACATTGATAACGCTCCAATATAACCTATAATTTTACATTCTATAAGAACGACAAACAACTTAAAATTTTATCAGAGCTAACTCTACAAACACAAATTTAATACTCAAACTTAAGAAGCTAATAACTTCACAACTAGGGGTGTTCAAAATCCGGTCCGGACCGGAAAATGACCCGGAACCGGACCGGACCGAAGGATTCCGGTCCGGTCTTCGGTCCATCCATTTTTGGGATTCCGGTTCCGGTCCGGTCGAAACCCGGAAAATTCTGGTCCGGACCGGAATGGACCGGTTTGGTAATTTTTTAATAAAAAAATTTATTTTTATTAAAATACTTAAATATATCTTATTTAATACACAAATAAAATTATTTTTATTTCACATTTTTATTAAAATTTAATTAATTTTTATAATTCCGGTCCAAACCGGTCCGGTCCGGTCCAAACCCGGAATTTTCCGGTCCGGTCCGGTCCGGTCTAGACCGATCCAAATCCGGTCCGGTCTTCGGTCCTTGCCTTTTCTCGATTCCAGTTCCAGTCCAGACATAAGAGTTATCTAGTTCGGATATCGAAAGCTCAGGTTCTAAATCCTCGAAATTAGCATTTATGAGCTGTAAAATTTTACAGATAGATTCAAACCTCTAATTTCGAAACATTGTTTCTCTCTAACCAGATATAATTAGAAAGTGTACTACGTTTTGTGTAGAATATATTTTAAGCAAGAATTACTCAATTTCAATATCAGAACAAAAAGATATTCACGTTCAAAATCAGCAGGTGGATCTGGTTTTTGAAATTTATATGATTGAGAAGATTTTTTACGTAGAATAATTTAGAATAAAAAAAATTACAAACTGACAACAACACTCAATATCATTGGATAATAGACAAGCAACCTAGGTCGACTAGAACGAAGCCTTAAGTCTTGCTAAGGATCCCGCTTTAGAGACTCCGAACATTAAGGTCCATGGTGCTGAAGAGGAAAGGGAAAGGTTTCGGGTTTGATGATTACAGGCAGCCGAGAAGATTAACCAAAAAATTGAAATATGAAAACATCAGCAAAAGAGTTTTAGAGAATTTTATATAAGCCGTAACATGAAAAACGATCTCTTGTACAACCTAAAAATCAAACCTCTAGTGTTTTTTTAGTAAACTATTGTAATGGTTTTCTTATCAATCTACTAGTATTTTGTTTTTATCAATCAATTGTAATTCTTTTTATCGGTAGAATAAAATTTTTATTTGACCTCGACACATTTCTAGAATCAGTGATTTATTGACGTTGCCAGTCCATCTTCACAACATCTTCACAACAATGACAAAAGCATTTATAATAAATCTTCTGAATTCTATGTCCTGACCATTAGGCACGTAAAAGGTAATATGGTCAAAAGGCAGAAAACAACACCCCCATAATCGAATATCTTAGGAACAATTAATCATCAATACGATACCCAACCATGCAATAACAAAGAAATGCCTAATATAAGAATCCCATAACATCCTGGACCATTGACAAAAACAAAGAAATCAAATCATGACAAAGTCGTCGAAGGGTTTGAACTGTTGTTGAAACCCACAAGAAGAAGCTTCTCAGCACACACATGTCTAACTGCTATTATAATCTATCAAAAGACTGGGAGTCCAGAAATATGTCGTAACAAGATAAATGTGCATAAAAGAAAGCTCCATACCCAAAAACATATCTTATTGACCATGCCAACTAATAACGTAATCAGTTCATCCATCATCTTCATAATTTATAACTGGCTGCAGAAAAATAAAAGCAATAATACATCTCTGTTTTCGTGAGAACCACTCCTGTTTTGATAATAAATAATAATAATAGGTTGTAATTATAAATAAATTATTACACGACAACTCTGTCTTAGATAACTGTGAATTTCAAAATTGAAAAATGATAACCGTGATTTTCAAAACGTGAGACAGTACATACCTCTATTTTGTAGTTCTCAGCTGCTGATTAGGCTTCTGATGATGGCCTAAAGTGTTTTTGTTGTTGGTCTCCATGAGAGCAATGCAAGGTCAACTGTCGTCATGATAACGGCTGATCTGAGTGCATGAATACGAAGAAAAAAAATTGAAACCTTAAAGAAGATTTTTAACCTGGCTACAACAAAACAAAAGAATTTCAGTCATCACTGAAGCAATTTAGCTTTTGGTGACATGTGGTGGACTGGTCTACAGAGCATAATGAGCTATGCAGTCTGCCATGTGGTGAATGTCACAATGAGTGCCGGAAGCCTAAGCCAACACTTTCGTTAGTGCTGCAGCTGCACCATACTTGGATTTATCATCTGGGACTAAACAGTTATGAGCAAGCAAGTCGAGAAGATTCTTTAGAATTAAGCTTCCTTCCTCGTTATCCTGCAATTGTCAGCAAAAAAAAAACATCAAACTGAGCTATTTGAATACATAAATAATTCTTCAACGCAGAAAAATAGATGTTTAAATGTGTGAAAAAGAAGAAAACCGGGGGATCTGAGCTGGCGTGGAATTCTTATGATGTCACATCTTATCTTAAAAAACAAACTGTTGTGTTATCTGGCTAATCTCAGTCTCATGTATGACAGACCGATGTGGCAAAGTGCATATAGAGCGCCACTGCAATAAAATTAGTCTATATATCTTTAAATACTTCTTCGAGGAAACATGGGGTAAAATGTTGTAAGAAGTTAAAGCTTCACATGTGAATGCGCAACAACCTAGAAGGGAAGCGACTATAAGTTCAACAACACGGTACTAACAGTTGAGAAAACGTGATCCCGACGGCAGATAATAAATAGCTTCATGCATGCATACCCATCACTAAGCCTGGCAGAAATCCACAGGCACCATAATGCGAATAAATGGCCTGGAATGTTCTAGTGGTTTAACAGTCATACATAACATCATCTTTGAACCTACTGGGAGAATGAATGTACAAATTAAACAAGAGATGCATCTGCTGAATGACACAACATAACAAAACAAAAAAGATGAAAATATATTCTCCATATACATAAGAGCCGTAGATGCACATTCCAATTTTCAGGTCTTTCGCACAAGTGAGCCAATATCCTCCACCCCTGCAAAGGAAAATAATCAACGGTCAGACTGTAGGAAGATTGAACATCAATAACACATAACAGAAGATAGTTTGATGTTATATCTCAGCAAAGAAGTCATATTATTCCTCCGCCTATTCTCAACAATAAATTGTCTGTGGCTTGCTAGTTGTCTTAAAAGTTAACAGACACAAGCAGTTCACCCTTACAACAGAAACCCCAAGTGGAGAAAAACAATGCAGTGAGTAAACATAAACAAAAGCTTCGAGGGTAATTTTTTTTTTTTTTTTGAAACACGAAACTTTACAATAACGACACACTCTCTATCTCTTCCGTCCTTTTGAACTACTCTATGATATATGTGAATGTGGAATAGGATTATACCATGTCAAAATACAAATGGATAAAGCTCGAAAAAAACAAAGTGTGCATCAAACAGTTAACCAAATCAGCCATGTAATGTAAGCAATGATAACGCGAGCCAATATATGGCCTTACCATAGCTAGAGCTAATGGCATGCTTCCTTCACGACATTGCAAACAATTTGCACACTGTATAGGAAGGAAAGTAATATAATTAAGTACAAGAAGACATATACGACTCTCTTAGTGCATTGAATAGATAAGCTACTCACTTGAATCCGATTGCTAGGATAACTGCATAGGCGATCATAAGGTACAACACGACTTGGACGGTTGCGAGTTCTAAAATCAATAGAAGTAACACATTACCCAATCGGTACGCAAAGTACAAACAAAATGCCAAATGAAATATAATAAAAATGTCTGTGCTTTTCAATGGAAACAAAATCTTAACAGCCGAAAGACTGTGGGTTTGTATAATGATATATGGTACAAGTAGAGAGGAAATAGCTCTCCACTGACATAAGGAATCCAACTTGAGAAGGAAATGGGCTGACTCGGAACCTGCAAAATATAGATTTGTGACTATAAATCTCAGATGAAAAATGTTGTCTAGTGTTATGAAGGTAAAAATGCTCAGTGGTGCAGTCCAGGATTATTTATGCATCACCGTCAAACAAAAATCCAGTAACTTACCAACGACAGCGGTGAAGAAGTGGGACATATATATCAGGCATAAGTCCCTCGGTCGGTCCATTCTCAGTCGGGAGAATAAGGATATTAACTGCCACAAAATTAAAGAGGATGATGACAGATATAATAAATACCCAGATGGAACATATAAGCAATTACAGAAAGGAAAGTTAAACAGTGTATATCCGAAGTACATATCACATTACAGTTGATAAGGCATAGAGAAGCAGAATAGAGAAGGGTTTCATGATCCGTACATCATAAATGATTACAAGCTATAACAAGTAAAATGAATAACTAGATACTAAACTTGTTGTGATTACTTACGGCACGGCTGCTATTACCCAGAACCAGTTGCAGTGCTTCCAAAAGCCATTGTCTCAAACTATAATATGATAAAAAATTGAGATATGTCAGGAGATACTACGAAAATGATGCCACCAACCGCGCAAGCAAAAGCATCACATCCTGCAACACAAATGTTCGACAATTAACCAAAAAGTAACCGTATTTATTTAAAAAAAATCATTTTTCCCGGTGCTCCAAGACTATGACGATCATATAGAACTTTGAGTCCCAAAGTCATCAATAGAGTAGATCAGATATTAGTGAACATTATGAACACGGACAACTTTATTTCATAGATACGATTGATAAAATTTGGATCCTACAACTCGGACCCTGACATCTAGAATTCTGCAGTTCTTTCAGCCCATTAAAAAAAAAAACTATAAGCGAAGGGACGAAAAAAAACCAAACCCAACCTTCCAAGTTAACGCTAGGTAAATCACCAACGATGAGTGACATCAGCGCCAAACGATACATATGATCAGCAATGGACTCCGGAAATGTTATACCATGATTGATCCAACCCTTCCTCTTGGTAGTCTGTGAACAGAAATAAAAAAATCATGTCAATCTCCACAAAATTTCTACAAGCAAGCCAGCATCATTCGAAGCACGAAAAAACAAGCCTCGAATGTACTCTCTTTCATTGGCCAGATATGACTGACAAAGAACCAACAATGCGCGACAATCAGAGTCCAAGAAAAGCCCCAAAATGGAAAAACATGAGAAAAAAGAGACAATCTTGAACCAGACAATCCAGAGTCATGGCACCAGAAACAAAGTGTTCCTCAGCTGCAAACCAAAGACCACCATGTTGAGATGAAATGTTCCGTCGAAGAGCATCTTGAGAAGTGAAAGGAATGTCGGATGGTGAGATTCTGCCTCTCAGCTTCCTGGCCTGCTAGCATATGGGACACTGTATGTAAGACATTCGACACACTTCAGAGGAGGATGTTATTTGGAAAAAAATGGTAGTGGAGTGGGAGCTTGTTTGTTGACCTTTAGGTTCTTCTTAAGTTGATTTTAGCTGCCCATGCCTTCCCCGCATCTGTCTGAAATTTTTCTGCAGCTATTCACCGTGCATTTTAGTGACGCAGGGCCAAAGATAAATAAGCTCGTGAAGTGTTGAGACAATGAGTTTTATGCTGAATTGGTGGATTTAGGAGTACGGGGGTGTTTACCGGCCGTTGACTGGAAGAAGCTGTCCAATACCTTGCCTTGTTATGCGACAAGTTACATATATCTTTTTAAGTCAGAAAGTGAACAAGATAAACATGAGCGAAGAAACCAAAAGATAGCGAATACAGATACGAATTCCATAGGATTCTGTGATTAAAAGTATACCCTTTTCATACTCCAAACCTTGCAAAATCATTTTCACCTGAATGCAAAATGATGGAAGAAAAAATAAGAAACCGGGACAGTCATGCTTGAGACAAAACTACTGATTGCCGCTAAAATGTGGTAATTCGATGCCCAAGAGTTTCGAAACAGCAAAGAAATGGGACGTACTTTGTCGAAATCCTTGTCAAGATTAGCCTCCTCGGAAGAGTTATCCTCATATTCGTGCTTGGACCTCATCAGCTGCGAGTTGAGTAAATGCTAGACTCAGCAAGTTGAATAGTGTGACTCAAAGAAATCGATTTGAGTACAAATATACCTCTAGTTCCTCCACCGAGAACCTTGCACATTTCTTCCAAAGTCGCCTGTTCTCTTCTGCTTTTGTTTCCTCCTTTGAGACACCATCTGACGGCGCGATGTCTCCCACAACAGCTCCGTGCTGTTTGTCTGGCAGAGAGCAGTAAAGCTAAAGCAGTGGCGGTCACTTTTATTTGGGAAGTCCCTTGAATCTCAACTGCGTGGGTATAATTACAGACGCAAGGAAAGAGTTTATGCAACGTCATGACTCATGAGTGAACGAAAACGACGGAAGTATGAACCTTGTTGGTCAGCCCATTTCGACACCAAGCAAGCGAGAGCGTTCTCATGTCCTTCAGCCGGAACTGCGAGCAGCAAGTTGATGAATTGACTTACGTCCGGGACGCTCATGTGAAGCCCCAGAAGCTACTAACAGTGTCATGGGTGTAGATGTGACGAACTCAAAGATCCCAATAGTCGAAATGCATACCAATCTTGCGAAAATGAGTATCAAGGAGCTTCTCAGTCCGGCTATTTGACATGCCTTCATGCACCTCACAGGGGCGGTAGCGAAGTCTGAAATATGAGCCGCCATTTGTAAAGATAGGTGCACAACGAGTTGTAGAACATAGCTCCCAACGTAAAAGGACCCGGAGCTTTTGATATTCGGATCAAAGTCGAGCAGGCTTCGCATCGTGAATCCAGAATCTGTGCCCCAAGTCATTAGAAATATATAAATAAAAAGAAATGCATTTACTCATGTAACTAAATGCATGACCATCAAATGAGGGAAATGGAAAAGAGAGGAAAAAGATGATCTAGACACAACTGTAACATTTTGTAGATGAGAAACTCATGTAACTAAAGGATGTATACAGCCTGGAGCATCTTTTATTTCCTGCGTATAATACCGATGAGTTAATACACAGGAAATGTTTAAAAACATGACAAATTTATAAAAAGGCAGAATCAGAAGTATGATGCATTACATTTAGAACCTCGATGGCATCGATGCTGATAAAAAGATCTGAAACATTCGCTTCCCAAAAATTCAATATGATAGGAGATATGATGGCTCAATAGACGCTGCTATTTCAGTTCCTGCACCAAAATCAAATGTCTTGTTTCAGCATTGACACGCGAGAAAGGGGAACTATTCGAGAGACGGCATGCTGATCAAACATATTCGAGCACTTGTATATAAACCTAAAAATATTCGAGCAAACATCAAATGATTAAATGAAGTTGAAGACATGATAAACTTACTAGTATTGTGAATGACAGGAAGAACGGAGTAGCAGCAAATCTGACGAGAGGAAACGGGCATGTGCATTCTGGCTTGGCTGCTCTTCACAAAAATCTCTACCTAAAATATAATGTAAGAACTAAACATAATAGAAAACTGGGAGGGAGAAGAAGACAACAAATTGAAGAGAGACTTAGATGACACGTCTTCATTATTAATCAATACTATACTGAATGTTAATTCTTTACAAACTAACTGAATCACTTATTAAAACTTGTATGATTTGAAGAGGTCAACTAGAAACAAGGAAGGAAGAGCGGAGGCACCAAATCTGGAGACGAAGCCATTTTCTCAAAAAAATTTATCAAAAACATAAATGTAAGAAATGACAGGGAGTGAAGTATTAATGAGATCATCGGGTCCACCCACGGTTTTATCATTGATGATATTAAGCTTCTTGTTTCTGTCTGCAGCTTATATATTTCAAATCAGGAACAACACCGTAAACCAGCATAAACAAGAAAGAAAAAAGGATCACAAAAGTACCTTATAAACTCCGCTCATTACCCCAAGCATGGAAGTACACAAGTAAAAATAAAAAGCCCAGAGGAAACATAACAATAAGTAAACGTTACCCTGTTTCAGCCTAACTACAGCATTGAGCAATGATGCTTAACACACTGCCAAATAAAGAAAATACATTAGGAGTTCCACCAAAACGAAACAATATATTCTTGTTTTCGACAGAGAATCAGTGCCCTAATGCTCTGTCAAATACAAATATTATATAGAACTTAAGTGATTTGTAAAAACAGTGACACTTTTTCAAAATTATACAAAATTAACGGTACCCTAATTTTTATTTTTCCAACGCAATGATGTCTCAACACACTGCCAAATAAAAAAATTACATAAAGAGTTCCCCCAAAACGAAACAATATATTCTTGTTTTAGACAGAGAATCAATGCCCTAATGCTCTGTCAAATAAAAATATTATATAGAATTTAAATGATTTGTAAAAACAGTGACACTTTTTCAAAATTATACAAAATTAAGGTACCCAAATTTTTATTTTTCCAACGCAATGATGCCTCAACACACTGCCAAATAAAGAAAAACACATAAATAGTTCCCCAAAACGAAACAATATATTCTTGTAATCTTGTTTTAGATAGAGAATCAGTGCCCTAATGCTCTGTCAAATAAAAATATTGTATAGAACTTAAATGATTTGTAAAAACAGTGACTTTTTTAAAATTATACAAAATTAACGGTACCCAAATTTTTATTTTTCCAACGCAATGATGCCTCAACACACTGCCAAATAAAGAAAAATACATAAATAGTTCCCCAAAACGAAACAATATATTCTTGTTTTAGATAGAGAATCAGTGCCCTAATGCTCTGTCAAATACAAATATTATATAGAACAAATGATTTGTAAAAACAGTGACACTTTTTTAAGATTATACAAAATTAACCGTACCCAAAATTTTATTTTTCCAAAGCAATGATGCCTCAACACACTGCCAAATAAAGAAAAATACATAAATAGTTCCCCAAAACGAAACAATATATTCTTATTTTAGATAGAGAATCAGTGCCCTAATGCTCTGTCAAATACGAATATTATATAGAACTAAAACGATTTGTAAAAACAGTGACACTTTTTCAAAATTATATAAAATTAACGGTACCCAAATTTTTATTTTTCCAACGAAATGATGCCTCAACACACTGCCAAATAAAAAAATTACATAAAGAGTTCCCCCAAAACGAAACAATATATTCTTGTTTAGACAGAGAATCAGTGCCCTAATACTCTGTCAAATACAAATATAATATAGAATTAAAATGATTTGTAGAAACAGTGCACTTTTTTAAAATTATACAGAACCAACGGTACCCAAATTTTTATTTTTACAAAGCAATGATACATCATACACTGCCAAATAAAGAAAATACATAAAGAGTTCCCCCAAAACGAAACAATATATTCTTGTTTTTGACAGAGAATCAGTGCCCTAATGCTCTGTCAAATACAAATATTATATAGAACTGAAACGATTTGTAAAAACAGTGACACCTTTTGAAAATTATACAAAACCAATGGTACATAAAGAGTTCCCCAAAACGAAACTATATATTCATGTTTTTGACAGAGAATCAGTGCCCTAATGCTCTGTCAAATACAAATATTATATAGAAGTGAAATGATTTGTAAAAACATTGACACTTATTTAAAATTATACAAAACCAACGGTACCCGAACTTTTATTTTTAAAAAACAATGATGCCTGAACACACTGCCAAATAAAGAAAATACATAAAGAGTTCCCGTAAAACAAAACAATAAATTCTTGTTTTAACAGAGAATCAGTGCCCCAATGCTCATTCAAATACAAATATTATATAGAACTGAAATGATTTGTAAATATAGTGACACTTTTTTAAAATTATACAGAACCAACAATACCTAAATTTTTATTTTTACAAAACAATGATGCCTGAACACACTGCCAAATAAAGAAAATATACAAAGAATTAACCCAAAATAAACTATATATTCTTGTTTTAGACAGAGAATCAGTGCCCTAATGCTCTGTCAAATACAAATATTATATAGAACTTAAATGATTTGTAAAAAGAGTGACACTTTTTTAAAATTATACAAAACCAACAGTACCCAAATTTTTATTTTTACAAAGCAATGATGCCTCAACACACTGCAAAATAAATAAAATACGTAAAGAGTACCCCAAAACGAAACTATATATTCATGTTTTTGACAGAGAATCAGTGCTCTAATGCTCTGTCAAATACAAATATTATATAGAACTGAAATGATTTGTAAAAACAATGACAGTTTTTTAAAATTATAAAGTACCAACCGTACCCAAATTTTTATTTTTACAAAGCAATGATGCCTCAACACACTGCCAAATAAAGAAAATATATAAAGAGTTCCCCCAAACGAAACTATATATTCATGTTTTTGACAAAAAAATCAGTGCCCTAATGCTCAGCCAAATACAAATACTACATAGAACTGAAATGATTTGTAAAGCAGTGACACTTTTTGAAAAAAATTTGACAAAAGCAACCGTGCAGAAAATGAAACTATATACAAGAGAGTGGTTTGCTAACATAGAAAGCATTTTTTATTACCTCAGTGTCTTTTTAAATGTATAAACTAAAATGATTCGCAAAAAAAGAAAACACCCCCCCAAAGTGATGAAACCATTTACAAAGGGAAAGGAGGTTAATTGAAACACCAAAAGCAGTTTTTATTTAGACATGAGTAATGACACCCTGCTTAAAAATTAAAGAATATAAATGGGGATGGCTTTGAGAAACATTGATAGCATATTCATTTAGGCAGGATCACTTTGATGTCCTGTCCAAGGATGAAAATAATTGTCCTTCTAAAAGATGAAATTATATATATACATGAGAATGACTTACAAATACATAAGAACCTAGGGGAAAAAAACTAGCATTGTGAGCAAAATTAAAAATGATTAGGAACAAGAGACGGCATGCTGACCTGTAAATTCCGTCTCTGTAAGACTGGAGAAATTCTGAGCAAACTTATTCGAGCACTTCGATACCTGATCATAGCCAAATGATTATATGAAGTTGAAGACATGATAAACTTATTAAGACAGATAAATCCATAAAATCCTGCACATATATAAACAGATAAATCATACCTCTAGTTTTCAGGAGGTAAGTTCCTAAGAAGTCCAAATTAGCCGAAAAGTTGAAAGCCTTGTTTGTTGACTTTTAGGCTCGTCTTAAGTTGATTTCAGCTGCACATGCCTTCCCCGTAACTATCTGAAATTTGTCTGCAGATATTCACCGTGAGCTCTAGTAGCGCGGAGTTGAGACAATGAGTTTTATGCTTAATTGGTGGATTTAGGCGTATGGGGGTGTTTACCTGCCATTGACTGGAAGAAGCTGTCCAATTCGCCTTGTTCTGCGACAAGTTACATATCTTTTTAAGTCAGAAAGTGAACTAGAATCATCAGCGAAGAAACCAGAAAATAGTGAATACAGATACGAATTCTGTAGGATTCAGTGGATAAAAGTATACCCTTTTCATACTCCAAACCTTGCAAAATCATTTCCACCTGAATGCAAAATGATGGAAGAAAAAAATAAGAAACCGGGCAGTCACGCTTGAGACATAACTACTGATGACCGCTAAAATGTGGCAATTCAATGCTCGAGAGTTTCGAAACAGCAAAGAAATGGGACGTACTTTGTCGAAATCCTCAACAAGATTAGCCTCCTTGGAAGAGTTATCCTCGTATTCGCTCTTGGATCTCTTCAGCTGCGAGTTGAGTAAATGCTAGACTCAGCAAGTTGAATAGTGTGACTCAATGACATGGATTTGAGTACAAATATAGAGCCATTATAATCATACAGCTGCTCGCATCATGTCAAGAACTAAGTGTTGCGTCTCATCATATGACTGACAAAGATAGACCCATTATAATCATAAAAAAAGTTGTGCACTATTTATAAATAGAAAAATAATTGCCTCGACGAGTGACGAGAAAATGCTCATCAAGTGGGACCGGATCATAGCACATTCAGATTCAGGTAAGATCTAGGATATTGCTCGACAAGCACATACTTTGACAGCCAGGGGACTGCCATTGAAACTCACTGTTACTATTAGAAAACGGACACTTAGAAAACGGATAAGCATTCACTCACACTTCCATTGCTAGAGCTCCGATAGCTGAATAAAGACAAGTTTTGAGAACTCCAGGGGAAATCTGCACAGCACACACCATTAGACCATGTTGATTTCCACAGGGTTCGAAATAAATATGAACGACCAACTAATTACCACAAGGAAAATTTTTAATCAACGCAAACACTCGAGCACTAGGAAGGGATATTCAGATGTATATCAGAAGTCACTTACCGGAAGTACGACAATTATAAACATTTTCATCTTCATCAACAACGTATGACTGGCATCCATCGACCATACATGAATCTGGATGATTATGAGAATAAATAAACACGGGTCGAAATTAAATTTGAACTTGATGCAACCAATAACTATTGCTGGATCTGCAAGTAGTATCTTAATATAGAAACTGCTGAGATGAACTTTTTATAGCATGTTCTCGCAAGTTTGCTGGATGCAGTAGCTAAACAATCATTATGGTAATTACCTGTTCTTGTGTAATCTGCAGGAACACAATCGTATAGTGCAACTTCTACTAATTTTCAATATAAAAACAGCGAGTAAGATACTATAAGCAATGAAGATCACCATTTGTAGTCCATCACCGGCCAATATATAGTATAATTTAGGCAAAATGCTTAAGGCGGCCTTTCTTCTCCTAGTTAACAGGTGCTGACAATGTGAGATGTGTCAGCTCAACTATTTCAACAGTCTAAGGTAACTAGGAAAACAGTATGGAAGAATATAAGGGGGGCATACCTCCAGTTATATTAGTCTGGTTAGTGGTCACTACCCAATTTGGGAAGGAACGGTAGCAAGTCAGGCCAGTCATAACTGTGCATACTTTTCTGTGAGGATCATCCACTGATAATAAAAGATGACCGCGTATTGCTTCCTATAGCCATAACAAATATGGAGTTACAAATACAGATGTTGAGCATCAAAATAACAATATGCGTCATGATATCACAGTGAATTCCGAGGATTTGCCCAACTGACTCTTTTCTTGCATGCAATAAAATCATCCAATATGGAAATCTTTTTCCATACTAAAGGTAGAGCCTAGAGGTATTTCCCTCAACCAAATACATAATCCAACTACACAAGAAGCCATGTTATTAATCAAACACATGAACAGCCATGAACTTCTAAGCTAGATGAGCATTTTCCTGACGCCAAATGAGATGACACACATGATCAACAGCATATTACATAAAGAAATGCACAAGAAATCAATTAAACATTTGAAACTGCTATAAGCATAGAAAAAAGATACCTGTAATTCCATATTAGCAGCAACCTTAGCCAAAGCAGCCCCAAAACCTACACAAAGATTGATTCTTTAAAATCTCAGTACCCAATTCTCCCACATACTCCAATCAAAACAATAAAACCCCGTCAATCCCCAACCCTCACTAAACCACTCCATCCTACACAAAGATCGATTCTTTAAAATCTCAATAGCGAATTTTCTCACACACTCCAATCAAAACAACAAAATCTCGTCAATCCCCAACCCTCACTAAACCCCAACCTATGCAAAGATCGAATCTTTAAAATTCCACTACCGAATTCTCCCACACACTCCAATCAAAACAGCGAAACCAGTCAATCAACAAACCTCACTAAACCCTCCAACCTACACAAAGATTGAATCTTTAAAATCAAAGTACCAAATTCTCCCACACACTCCCATAAAAACAATGAAACCCCGTCAATCCCCGACCCCCTCCAACCGCTCATTACCCCAAATTCAACCAAACCCCAAAACCCACCCGGCTGATGCGCCGCCTGGCCAGCAAAGATGCGACCGTCGTGCTTGGGATTGAGCAGCCATGCGTCGATGCGAGCAGATGCGTCTTTGTTTCATCTTGGTTTCACGCTCTCTGCAGAGGGTGGGCGCGAGCAAGTCGGCAAAGATTGGGTGTATATATATCGAGAGTCGGTCACAACGGTCAAATTGTAAATAATGAATTTAAATTAATTCTAAATTAGGGTTGCATTTTTTTAATTACTCGTTGGAATTTGTTTTTATGGTTCAATAATAAGTATTCTCTCCCAATAGTAATTTTGCATTTTTTTAATTACTCGTTGGAATTTGTTTTTATGGTTCAATAATAAGTATTCTCTCCCAATAGTAATTGAAAAATTAAATTAAATAGATTACGATGATATTTAATATTTGTTTTTATGGTTCAATAATAAGTATTCTCTCCCAATAGTAATTGAAAAATTAAATTAAATAGATTACGATGATATTTAATATTTATAATTGATAAATTTAATGAGTAAAAGTTTAATGTATTTTCATATAAAAATTTGTGTGAAAGATAAATTTAATAGATTATTACGAGACATAAATTTGTGTAAAAATTTATAGTTGATAAATTTAACAAGTAAAAATATGTATTGAAAAATTTTAAGTGATGAGTACAAGACGATCAATAAATTCAGTTAAATAACAAGTAAAAGAGATTAGAATTACTAATTATTTGAAAGAAAAATGCTACTTACTTATAATATGTTGTACATTCATAAAAAATGAAAATAAATTTTCAAAAAAATAATTAAATAATTTTTTTTGATGAATTTATAAATTTCTTAAATAAGATATTAAGATCATTCGAGAAAAAATAATCAAATACAACAGAATCAACATATAATTAATTAAAGAGAAACACGATATGAGGTGACTTCTCATGTAAGTTGTGTAAGGGTGAGGAAAAAAATATAATCGTGCAATTTTTTTCATTTCCGTTTTAATGTTCTTTTCACCCTTCATCTTCACCACGCATGTCAATTGTTCCGAATCAAGCTCAACACCGAATACCTACATCATGTGAAAAAGTTGGCTTCCTTGTGCTACACATCCAGCGTGACTACATGTAGATAGAATGCTCATGAGGGTAATCTGATTTGATTTCACTCCTGATTCGATTGGCAATTTGTTCTCGAAATCCGTGATGTGGACAAAAATGGAGTACTCAATTAATTCGAGCATGGCTTGATTTATGGTGAAATGGAGATCATCGGGATCTGAGAGATGGAGGAGAAGGCTTTATGCGCTCTGATGGATTCGACGATTTCTAGAGTTGAGGATCGGGAGGGGCCAGTGGAGACAGAGATAGCGGCTTCAAGAGCGGTGAACAGAGGCGTTAATTGAGGCAGGAGAGCGGCTCGCGGAGGCATGAGGTGAAGTCAACGGTGTTGCTGCCGGAGTAGAGAAGATTGAATAAGGTGTCGTTTTGTAAAATTAATAGCTGAATGCTGAATGTTGTGTGAGAATCTGAATGGTCAGACCACTAGTTAAACCACCTCTGATTGCTGATTGCTGAATAATTTACTTTTATTTGGTAACTTACTTTTTGAACATCTGAATATATTACAATTTTTAAACATTTGAATGTGACATAGAAATTACGTCAAGAATGAATTAATAATATGCTCCAAATTGATAATAAATTAAAAGCCACAACTGGTCTCATTCTTCCTCAAATTTAACTATTGCAGAACATTTATCTCACCCTTCTTGGGCACTCCACTGCCAGTGCCAAGCTTTTTATTCACTTCCTTTTTAGCAAATGCCTTTTTACTCACCTTAGAATTAATTCCATGTTTACATCCACTCAGCTGTGTGTACATGACCGTCCTGTTAATAGTTTTTATTTTTTGCTACCTGGGATTCTTCATTATGGAACCATGAAACATGTTGTTGATTAGCTTAGTTTGGTTATAAAGAATATCATGTGGTGTGAGCTTAAGCGACAAGATCATAATTGCAGGAGAGAAATTGTTATGAGGCTGATAAAACTTTGTTTAGATTGAAACAGAGAACATCTTGAACATGATATAAACCAAAGACAAGAAAAAAAAAAGAAACTGTTTCTCTGAAGAAGTACGAGATTATTCATCAAACCTAGATGGCCAACTCTTCTAAACACACCATAATCCCTAGCCTTTTCCTTCAAGCGCCTCTCCTTTTCAACAATCATGGTCTCGGGCGGCTACTTCTCCACCACATAACTGTGGATCCAGCCCAGCGCGGCAACGACCACTAGCCTGAACTAGTTTGAGGGGACCAAGATCGGGCTGAAAAAGACCAGCAGCGGTGTGATGACGGTGGCAGTCAGGACCCGATCGGAGAGGAGTAAGAGCGAGGCACCTGTCATGGCTGCTGTTAGAAACCTGACAGTCTAGCACGAGCCGGGAGATGAGTCGTAGAGCTTCTGGTTGAATTGTGCTGTGTTCCGTCGAAGAGGAGAGAGGTTTAGGATTTGTCTGGATTTAGAAAGAGCTCTGACCGATTCAGATATCTATTTAGCTTTGATATTGAGTATGAATGGTTCAGACTTACTGAATATTTATTAAGCACAAAAAAACAAATATTCGGTTCACTGAATGTTTATTATAATAAAAGACCATCTCTTAATAGAGCCAAATAATAGCAACAAAACAAGGCCTAAGTCTTAAAACATGTCTGAATCGCATGAAATTTAGCTAAGAGTCTTAAAAAGTTTCATATTAAAGTTTCATATTGTTGTGTTTCGTAACAAACAAACACAACAATGGAGTAATCATTTAAGATTAAATTAAGTAGATTACGAAGACATATATACTATTGGTTGATCAAACTTAATATGTATGTATTTAATGTATTTTTTTTAAATATTCATATAAAAGATAAAATTGATGGATTATTACGAAGTGTAAAATGTGTTTTTTTATTGACAATGGAGTGCTTAATGTTTAATTGTTTAAGGTAGTTCTAGATTAAATACGCACTGAAATTGTTAAGTGACAAAAATAAATAGACAAATAAATTCAGTTAAGTGACAAATAAAAGAGGACAGATAGAATAATTCTTAAATGATATTTTTTTCTCTCTAATGCAACCTACCTTTAAAGGCATGGTAACCAAGTTCAAGGATCCAGCAACCAGCCCCTCCGACTGTTGATGAGGCTGACGAAATGCATGACCATCAAATGAGGGAAATGGAAAAGAGAGGAAAAAGATGACGAGATGATCTAGACACAACTGTAACATTTTGTAGATGAGAAACTCATGTAACTAAAGGATGTATATAGCCTGGAGCATCTTTTATTTCCTGCGTATAATACCGATGAGTTAATACACAGGAAATGTTTAAAACAAATTTTTAGAAACATAACAAATTATAAAAAGGCAGAATCAGAAGTATAATGCATTACATATAGAACCTCGAGGGCATCGATGCTGATAAAAAGATCTGAAATTTAACATGAAAACCCATCCAGTGCCAGCTACCATGTTGTAGCTGCTTGTTGATAATCAACAACCAATAAAAATAGTAACACAGATGACCAGTTTCCCTAAATTACTGTTTGCTTGCATAAAATTGAAAGGAACCACAAAATATTGTGGAATTTAATGGTGCCAGGGAGCCAGAGTTTCAAAAAGTGGAGAAGTATCCAAATCTGATGACTATGACCAACTAAACTCACCTCAAGATTCTCATTAAAAAAATACTTGTACATAAAATGGTGACGAGGAGACAGACATATTGAAAGCCTTTTCAATTTAGCAGAAGCAGGTGTTCCAATGTCTTGTCAAATGAAACTTTATGATATCAAAATGGCTGATAGAAGCATTAAATGCCTCAATTTGGCAATATTTTATACCCCCATTGCCAGCCAAATGAAAATATATACAATGGAAATGCAATCAGACTCAATTCTGCAGAAACATCATATGGTGCCCTAGTGTCCTGCCACATGTATATTTATAAATGGGAGAAACTAGTAAAATAATAAAATCTCAGTCTTACATTCTTGAAAATCAATGATAGTATGCAAAACAAAATAAAAATTTACACTTCTGAAATCAATCCCAACTTTTAACTTATTAATGACAAAATAACCATTATGTCATAACAAGTATGAGTGAGACAGTAAAAAACTTCTTGAACATTATTGCATCATGTAAAAGATGTATGAGATGCTAGCTAATGTGAATGATTTCAATACGTACAAGATTAACGAAATTGAACCATCAAAACATTGTCGACAAAAATTAATTTTTTCAAAAGATGATATCTCACGATCAAGAGAGAAAAGATACATTACTTGCTGAAATACAAAAAGAGTTTGGATTACATCAAAACTTTTTGATGGTTTTTAAACCCAAAATAAAAACGCTTGAAGAAACATTAAAAAAAATCATAAAGATACAAAAAAAAAATTAATGGTTTGCACTCTTTTCCTTAAGGCTCTGTTTGGTTTAGATAAAATTTGACGGGAAGAAAAATGGATTCCTCATGAATTCCATTTTATTTTTCACTTGTTAGCTTTACAATGTACAATTCTAAAGAAAGTATCAAAGCAACTTTTATTCTAATTTTATTTCCCTTAAAATTTACTTAGACCAAACACAGGATTCTATAAACGTTACCTCATATTTTCCTGAAATGATTTGTAGAAACGACGACTTTTTTTTAAAATTATACAGAACCAACGGTACCCAAATTTTTATTTTGACAAAGCAATAATGCCCCTTCACACAAACTCTTATAATATAAAGAAAATAGATGAAAGTTAAAATGACTAGCAGAAACATTGAAAACATTTGATTTTGACAAGGGAATGGTACCTTAGTGCCCGGTCAAATGAAGAAAATATACAAACCTAAAACAATTTGAAAATACATCAAAATATTTTTTAATTTAACAAATGCAATTGTGCCGAAAAAGGATCTATATACAAGGGAAAGATTTGCAAAAATATAAAAATATTTTTTATTTAGACAAAGCAATAATGCCTCAACACACTGCCAAATAAAGAAAATATATAAAGGGTTCCCCCCAGCGAAACTATATATTCTTGTTTTTGTCAGAGAATCAGTGCCCTAATGCACTGCCAAATACAAATATTTTATAAAACTGAAATGATTTGTAGAAACAATGGCATTTTTAAAAAAAAATTGACAAAAGAAACAGTGCCAAAAATGGAACTATATACAAAGGAGATGATCTGCAAGAACATTGAAAGCATCTTTCATTTTGAAGAGTTGCCTCTATACCTGCCTAATGAAGAAAATACATCTTTGATCTTATATGCAAAAACATTGATTTTTAAAAAGCGGGCCAAATTAAACTAAAATTTTTTGTTGCTGATTAATAATGAAAAAAAAACTTGTAGAAACTTGTAACACATTCTTAATTTGATGAAAATTATAGACTGAGGATTGCTTGCTTAGCATTGAAAGTATTTTTAATTGGTGAAATATTGAAAGCATTTTATTAAAGAGAGAATTGTGCCTGCCAAAAGAAAGAAAAAAAAAAGAAAACAGCCCTCAAGGTGATGAAACCATTTACAAAGGGAAAGGAGGTTAATTGAAACACGAAAATCAGTTTTTTTATTCAGACATGAGTAATGACACCCCAATAATACCCTGCCTAATAATGAAAGAATATAAATGGGGGTGGCTTTTAGAAACATTGATAGCATATTCACGTAAGCAGGATCAGTCAGATGACCTGTCCAAGGATGAAAATAAATTTTTGCCCTTCTAAAAGATGAAATTATATACATGAAAATGACTTAAAAATACAAAAGAACATATACACCAATGCCCTTCCAAATTAAAATATACAAAACAGAAATGTTGTGCAGAAATATGAAGACCTTTTCAATTTGACAGTTGCCTGGTCAACCAGCCAAATGGATAAATGAAGGAGAGCGACTCACAGAAAATTGAGAGGCAATCAAATTTGGCAGGGGAATGTGATGGTACCCTACTGTCAAGACAAATGAACATGCATAAAAAGGGAATGGATTGCAGAAGAAGAATGAAACCAATTTCACATTCTCATGAACATCAATCATCACATGAGCAACTGACATCC
>NQLW01000081.1:2502468-2542906 GCA_002312845.1 Kalanchoe fedtschenkoi
CAGCTCGTGAGAGTAGTCACATGCTCATGTATTCTCTACTCTCTCAACCATTTAGTAGTCTTGGCCAGCCTGCAAATGACAAATCTTAGAGCACAGTTTTGACGATACTTATCGTTGATGATTTGGTGGGTAGCAGAATCATGTGAGAGGCTTCGTAACTGTCTTCAGCCATGTCCCTACTAGTCTAGACTACTGGTTTTCCATTACTATCAACTGCCCATTTCATCATTTACTCATATATATATATATATATATATATATATATATATATATATATATACGCCAGCCTTCCACTTAATCCAAGCATCACTACAATCACTCATAAGCACACAATTGCAAACCAGTACTTAGCACTCAAATTCATCTTCCTTTTTGCTTGAAATTTTCCAGACACACAATGGGCTTCCGGTTGTCTGGAGTTGTCCAAGCCAAAAAGCTTCTCCAGAGATCTCTCTCAGGCTCTCGTCAAGCAGCAGATGTCCCCAAGGGTTACTTTGCAGTTTATGTGGGAGAAAACAAAGCCAGATTCGTGGTTCCAGTAGCATACTTAAACCAGCCAGCTTTTCAAGAGCTGCTGAGCCACGCTGAAGAGTGATGAATTTTCGGGTCGACTCATATTGGATTGTATCCCCATTGTGACTCAAAAACCCAAGCTTGTAAGTCATGGTTCAACAATCCAATATAAGTCACCTTCTCTTCCCCTCACTAGCCGATGTGGGATATTTCGCCAAGTGACATACTCAACAATCTCCCCCTCACTTGGGGAAATATCACATGCTCCCCCTCGATCAATACTTCGCTATGCCCCTCTTCGTGGCATGCGTCCTCATCGTAGGTGCGCCATCTGCGTCTCCCCTGCTCTCTGGGGTCTAACCTACGTCTTATTCGCCCTGCGATTCTCTCTGGCCCAGCCAGTTTACTCGCACTCTTTGCGAGGCACTTACGCCGCCCTGCGACGTCCTTCGTTCTTGGGGTGTCTCTATTCGTTTTCTTGGTCTCAACACTTATCCCTGGTCCCGGATTGAACCGTCGGCTCTGATACCATGATGAATTTTCGGGTCGACTCATATTGGATTGTATCCCCATTGTGACTCAAAAGCCCAGGCTTGTAAGTCATGGTTCAACAATCCAATATAAGTCACCTTCTCTTCCCCTCACTAGCCGATGTGGGATATTTCGCCAAGTGACATACTCAACAAAGAGGAGTACGGCTTTGATCATCCAAATGGCGGTCTCACAATTCCCTGCAGCGAGGATGAGTTCAGTCAGCTTGCATCACAGCCGAATTGAGAATGGTTTTATGTGACACACTGACAATTTTTTATCAGAAAAACTGTATACGACATGTAGTTCGTTCTGTAAATCACTCCCAGTTGAAAACTCGCTTGCGGAGGCTGTGATTTGAAGTTAGCAATATATAGAATATGACTGCTCATCTCCAATTCTTCAGTCCTGCTACCTGCTATGTCAATCTCTATAACCATGGCTGCTTTTATCTTTGTTACATCATGAATGTTCTAATTAAGCAGTGTGTATTATGATAAACATGTAGTTGCAATAGCAGAGGTTCATGAATCTTCAGTGATTGTAGAGAAGCAATCCATGTGGTGGCAATTTCATAACAAGCTAACATTGCAACTGGAACCCTTCAATTAGCAACATTCTGGGATGACCTTGCCAGAGGCTGTTGCATGACAAGTCAAGAAGCAACGGCCATAGCTGGCAACAAGTTACAAACACAAAAGCAAAGGATGTTAAAACTCAAATTAGACCATAATCTTAACTGATACTCCAATAAATATGAGATATAGTTTGAAATCCGGTTTCTACTGATCTGAGTGCAACCCCTCTACACACTACTCAGTGTTGAGTGTGCCCAAAGAAAGCCAGAACTCTACAGAGGCTACCCATTATTCCACTCATAGTGTAATTGTTCCCTCTCCCATGCTGCTTAATCTAGAAGCATCTTCTGGAGATGCAAAGTTGCTGAAAGGATGGTGTGGTTGACCCAGTCCAGTCATGGCTGAAGCCTCGCTTTGCTGAATGTTCGGTGGATGATCGTATCTGCACTTGGGTCCAAACTTGCATATGCCGTAGTGACGGTAGTGCGTACAGATGCTTTGACCCTAACATGCAAAAAGACCCATCATTACTTTTTTGATGTAAAAAAGCCACCTTTGAGAGATGCTAAACTATAACACCACTAACAAAAACTGACCACGCTATGCATCATACTAAGGAAAATAAGGCAAGATGTGCTCAAGTTGATGAGCATGTTAAGGACACCCAATAGTGAGTAACTAAATAACTGAGCTACCGATCTCATATACTCTTACATCTGGGGAATTATAACACATTATGGTTCTTTCCAGGCTTATGGAAGCAATCAATGAGTATGCTGGAGATGAAATATTTTCAGCCAGAATGTCTGTATTAACGGCAGTACGGCACAGGGCTTTTGACTATGTATGTGAATCAAAAAAAGAACCGACCTCAGTTCAAAGCCATGCACATGCGGCGCAAGCCTATGAAACTGAGTGATACTTGAGACTAAAACAGGCCAAGTACTAATTTTTTAAAAGAAAATGACAAAAAAAACTATTCTGTTAAAATCAAACAATTTTAGTCTTTAAGAAAAAAAGCGATAATGCAATGAAAAGAACAAAATGACAGTTGAGAATAATGGAAGAACTACACTAACTTTTTCTTGATGACAAAAAACAAGAGTACGGGGAAAATGCAACTCACCGGTCTCAATGGCAGGCCCTTGTCAGTCATGGCACATAATGGCTGTACATTTCGATCCTTTGGATGATGAAATTTACATGTAGACCTGTATTTACAGTCTCCAGTTCTGAGGAAGAAAGTGCATTCAGGTTGGCCCGGCCGTTCTGGAAATTCTTCACTTGCCAACTGAGAAGGAAAATGAGAATATCCACTCCCAGCCATTGGAGGTATGTTTAAACCAAATGCAGGAGGTAGGCGAAAACTCTTTTCTGCTGTAAATACTGGACCCTTCACCATCCAATAAAATATAAAATCAAAATGAAGGAAATATGCAACCTCCCAGAGGGCGTGATGTACCATGTGTGGGACTAACTGCTAGCTATATGGTGTTTATGTGTAAAATGTTGGCTCCAATGAAAAAAATCTCATGCAACTCACCTGATAGCCGTTCCACTCAGAAATCTGGGGATGTATACCTTGGGCCGATGTATACGATCCAGGTACAAAAGAGGCTACCTCATTAGATGGCCTAGAAGGTGACCAAGAGGATGCATGCTCATCATTAGCATACCCGGATGGAGTATCAGATCCAGCAGTAGGATCGGGATGATTGAACCTGCAGCTGGCTGCATATTTGCAAGAACCATTGCGCATATAGTAAGGACACTCCTTCTCTCCCTGCAACATTATTCCAAATGCTCAGCTCAGATGGATGTATAACTTTTAACATAATTTAGCCACGAGGTCAAACAAAGATGTACCGGACGAATCGGCAGGCCCAAAAAGTTGTATTCCAAAACTGGAACCACAGAAGGTGTCTCTCTAGAATGTTTGAATCTGCAAGCTTTACCATACTTACAGCCTCCAGCAGACAGATAATACTGCATGGTACTCGAAGGAAAAACAAAATAACCAAGCAACCCAATGAATAACCTAATCATCACCTTAAAACCAAAGCCAATAAAGCAAGCATCCTGACAGACAAGTTGACAAACCACGCACAGCCAGGTTCGCAACAAATTAAAGTGGAAATACAAAGCAACAAATCTAACAAATTGAAAAACAAATTGTTAGTTTCTTTTATTAAACTCTAAACCCAACCCCCCTAGGAATTGTTAACTTGTCCACGCAAATTGATCCCCCGTGAAGTGTGTCATATTACTAGTTCAAAAATTTATTAACAGCGTTCAAGAAGGCGTTGGTTAAAATTACAAGAATAACTATTTTTCCCACACTGATCATGTTGTCATGTTCCAGTCATGTAAAAAAGAAACAGAAGTAGATAAACTACAAGTCAATAATAGCTAATAAAAATTGATGAATACCTTGATAAAAGCAAGCTAAAAACATACATAGTGAAGCATCTGATAAGCACTTAGAAGAACTAGTTTTATAATTGTAGCAAATTCACAAAACCTTGCATTCTGTCATTGGCCTTTCAGAACTATCTTCCCTCTCCTTCACCCTGGGCTTCACAGTCTGTACAAGTCAAAACATCAACCTTACACATCAGTACAGATATCAAAGAACCAAACTTTTAGGAATGAAAAAAGGCTTGAATCATGGACCAGTGATCCTACTTGATTTGTCCTCCTAAGTGGGTGATTGAATTTGCAACTCAACCCATATTTGCAACTCCCAGTTTTCATGTAGAAGTTACAATCTTCAGCGCCGGGTCTCAGGGGATACTGAACCTGCATGTCTCTCCCTTGCGCCTCCTCCTTCCAATCGGGCTCCCCCTCACCGTTCCCGATACTCCAGCCATCCACCGGATACCCATCACCAGCCTCCTCCACACCACCATCGACTCGTCCGTGCTGATCATCACTCCATCCATCCTTCACAACCTCTTCAACCTTCTCCTTCTCTCCCTGTCTCCCAGTTTCACTCTCAGCCACACCCTCATTCTCACTCCCGCCGCCACCAACCCCACCAACACCCCCATCGGCCTCGTCCTTCCGTTCAGAAACCCCGTCCACACGCCCACCATCCCCATCTCCGTCTCCAGGCGCTTCGTCCTCCTTCAGGATCATCGCCTGGAGCTCCTCGGTCGGCGGCGCCGGAGGAGGGCTCTTCGGATCATCGTCTGATGGATCGGGGAGTGGCGGTTGTGAATCGTGGATCGGCGGTTGATGCTGGTCGGAATCGGGAGAAGGAATGGGCTCAGGTGTCTCCATTGCTGCTCCTCCGCATTCACAAGCCCTAATTTTGCAGCGAGGGATTTACAGAGAGACGCGAAGAAGACGATTTGCGCGCTGCGCTGGTAACAACAACAACACCCAGACGAGAAATTATTGGGTGGACACCGTCCACTATGTGTATTGTGTATACTACCAATAAAGGAACACCACGTGACATTTTAAAAAGTCAAAATAACATGTGAGAATTTGATAAAATTATTTTGATTTTTCAATATTATGATTGATCAAAATATCATACGTCATTCTCCATTGGTGAATCCATAATTCATCAGGTGGACTATGACCATCCAATAATTTCTCCACCGGGTTAAAAACGGAATAACACGACAGCTGTTACTTGTGCCCCCTTCCTTATTACTACGTTATTATTAAAACTTTCTTTTTTTAATTTCAAAAATATTTATTATTTCATCTGGTTTTCTTTTATTTGTTTTGGTAACTTTTTAAATTTATCTTAATTTGTTTCTAATTTTTCATTAAATTATCTTTCTAAAAAATTCATTAATCAAACATGGATTTCTCTCAGTTTTTCTCAAAATATTCTTTCAAGTCTAATTTTTCCTATAACAAACATAGCCGGGTATTTTTAATGTGAACGAAAGGGAAAATGAGATAGAACATTAATGTTGTGTTTGGTCTAGGAAAAAATTTGTGAAAAATGAAAAGTTGAGAAAAAAATGAAAAATAATTCTCTATTTAGTTGAGGAAAAGTTTGGAGAACAAAAATTTAACGAAAATGAAATTTTTTTATCAAAACAATGTTTTTACATTTTTTTTCATAAATTTCCATCTCTAACTAAACAAAATTAAATCGAATGGAATGAGAATTCATTTTCCACTCATTTTTCCCCTTCTTATTTTTCTTAAACCAGACACTGCCGAAAAAGTTTTGAGTTTGGTATAGATAAATTGTCATTTTTATTTAATTAAAAGAATATTTTAGTATTTTTTACCATTTTCCATTTCTGATAAACATGTTAAGTGAAGTGAAATTTTTGAAAATTTACTTGACAAATATGGATGAATAAGATAAATTTATAAGAAGATTTATTTTCCATCTCATTTTTTCTCTAAATTTAATTGAACCTTATTTTTATCTCATATATTTTCTTTTGAATTAAAAAAGCCTCAAAACACTGGTGGAAAATTACTAGGAATTGTACTTCAAAAATAGTGACTTTTGTACTTTTTCAGCAACATTTGGGTGCATTGTACCTTTCTTTTTTGTTCTTCAAAAAGTGTCATAGTACTTTTTGTAAACGCGTTATTGTTGATATGATATTTTGGGGGTTTCACAATCCATAAAAGTGAAGTGAAATGGGTAAATGAGTTATTGGAGTGAGATATTTTTGGGTGGAAGTGGATTTTATTTTCACACTATGCTAATAACTTGTTGGTGGGTGGAGGTGGATTTTAAAGACACCGATGAATAATTGTTACACGATATTTTAATCAATTATTTAGTGTGATAAAAAATAAAAGGATAAACTATAAAAATATGTTTAGAACTATCACTCATTTTCAAATTAAGTAATAAATTTTTTAATTTCTCAATTTCAATATCGAACTTTTTGAGAACCTCTTTATATTGAGAACCTTAAGAACATTGTGAACCAATCATATTTACTATTTGAAAATACTAAAACCACCGGCGGATGAACATATGAATGAGGGGGTCACATGACCTTGGTCAATTTCTAATGCAATATAAAAATCATTCATATTTACTATATAGTATTAAAGAAAATAATGAATTGCACCCTATAAATTAATTCTCACTCCTAATATTTAGGTTACATAGATAAAATAAAATCAAGGAGAACTCTACCAACCAAAATTCATTAGTATAGTTTATTTATCTACACACCATAAAGTTTTAAATTGTTTTTTTAGAGGATTGATAGTGGTTCTTCATTTCCCCTTGGTGGCCAGGGGTCGCACTCCCCCTCCACTTTGATAGTGTACGCTCATACTCACTGCGGGCCAACAAATTTTAAATTATTAACTAGACCCTCTAGTTTACTTATCTGGGTCCGCTATTGAGTAAAACATTCTTTAATTTAAATAATATCTAAAAAAATTCATCAAATTTTCTTTTACTCCTAATGTTTCCGAAACGAGACACAGCCTTAGAGATGGAAAATTGATCAACCAATCTTTAATTTGTTAAAATTGTTCAACTCATTTTTCAATAATCTTTTTTAAACTAAACAATAGATTCATTCTCATTTTTTCTCAAATTTTCTCTGTCTCAAATTTTTCTTAAACAAAACATAGACTAAGATTGTTTTTGGTTTAAGAAAAATTTAAGAGAAATAAAAATTTGAGGAATAACGGGAATGAATCCTCATCGAAAGAAAAATTTAATGGAAACGAACAATCTTTTGATACTTTTACATTAATTTTTGACTTTGGTTGATGGAATGAATTTTTCATTCACTTTTTCTTCCATTTTATTCTTCACATAATTTTCCCTAAATCAAACATATCATTAGTGATTTGATTTTAATTTATATTTCTTTATACACTTATCAAAAATAATGATGAATTATGGCTTTATCTTAAAAAATTAATTTAAAACGCCACTAATGGGTTGACCGCAGTTGACCGAAACCCCCAAAAGTTTCAATGAGCCGCAACGAGAACAAGCGTTGAAAGATTCGGAAAATTAGATTCCATCTCTCAGTCTCAGCCGGAGCCGGAAACCTAATCTCACCTTCAATTTCTGCCATGTCGGAGTTCTCAGCTGCTACAGGGAGTTCGGCGATCGAGACCTCCAAATCACTCACCTCCTCATCCAAGCCGGCTGTCATCGCCGACCTCAACGATAACCCGCCGGAAACAGACGATGATCTCATCCTCACTCCCGACCTCTCCAGGTGCGCTCCGTTTCTTTTCCTAAGCTGAAATTTTGTTCCACTTCAGTGGTGCTGGGAATCTAAGCTCGCGTGTGATTTATCGGGATTCTGGATTTGCTGGATGTAGTTTGGTGATTGCTTCTGGATTGGTGAATGACGAGAACAGTCAAGACAGGAGCAGTGCGGCGTATAATGACGGAGACAGTGTGGATGGAGAAAGCAAGAGGTTGAGCAGGTTGGGGAAATCGCGCAGTAGAAACAAGGTCGAGCTACCTCTCGATGCTGTAGCTGAGGCGGACGGGGAGCAGCCTGGTCAAGGGCCGCCTTCTCGGGAGGAAAAAGTCAGCAGCCTTAAAACTGTGAGTTCGATTTTAATGGCTCTTTTTTGTTGATTTTTTCTCTTTCAATTTCATCATTTTATCAGCTTGCTTTCGGTGTACTTACCACAGTTGATCTCTAGACTTAATTAAAGTCAGACATTCTGTAGGGGTTAGTACATGTTGCGAGGAAGATGCCCAAGAATGCCCATGCGCATTTCATACTTGGCTTAATGTATCAGAGACTAGGTCAGCCTTTGAAGGTAGTCGCAGATACTGTCAATGTTTTCCGGAGGTGTGGAAGGTCTAAGCTCACATTTTTTTTGGGGGGGTTTTTTTTAGGCAGTCACTGCTTATGAAAAAGCAGCTGAGATACTGCTTAAATGCGATGAGGAAATAGACAGGCCTGAGTTTCTGTCATTAGTTCAACTGCACCAAGCACAGGTTTGTATCTCTGATCGCTTTGTGAAAAAAAAAAAAGAAGCAAAGGTTTGTATGTAAATGATTTTTGGTTTACGAAGTATTGAAGAGTTATATGAAGCTCATGGTTTGAGCATTATTAACATCATACAACAATGGTGTAGTGCATTTTGCTGGGAAATATGGGAGATTACGGATCTGATAAAGAGCTTGAACCTGAGGTCATTGAAGAAACTATAGCTAAAATGAAAGAGTCAGTTAAACGAGATAGTAGACAAGCAGCTGTGTGGAATACCCTTGGGTATATTCTCCTCAAAAGCAGCCGTGTGCAGGTAGCAATGACTACTGGTTGAAGCATTAAATGCGTGACACCTGTGATGTATTGCTGTAATCTTTATTTACTCTTCTTGTGGTAGAGTGCTATTTCAATTCTGTCAACTCTGATGGCTTTGGTCCCTGGCAACCTTGATTGTATTTGCAACCTCGGCCTAGCTTACCTCCAGAGGTATATGTTTTAAATCATTTGGTTATATTCCCTAGCTGTTAACTTCTCCTCTTTTGTTTTTGTTTTTGTTTTTGTTTTTGTTTTTGTTTTTGTTTTTGTTTTTGTTTCTGTTTCTGTTTCTGTTTCTGATCACATTTATAGTAATACTACTAAAAGCTGCCAAAAAAGGATTAATAATCATGTGCCCAAGACTTTACAGTACCGATTATATGTATGCACTCTGTTTGTACTTGTGACCCAAGTCGTGTACTACATAACAAGAACTTTTTATTTTACTACTAATAGTCAAATTCAATCTCAAAAGATTAGGAAAGAAAGTAAACACCTCGTGTAGAATGAAAGCTGATCAAATTGTGCATTGTTCCTCCTGTGTTTTTCAAGAAAGAAGTACTGAAGATGTTATGACCAGAACTATCAATAGTATATCAAATCTGTCAGCTTGTTCTTTTTAAGTTCTTTTGTTTTTTATTTTTACATAGATGATACCCGTGTCTTTAGCCTCGAAAGATATAGATTAATTAATCATGCCGCGCGCGAGCCCTTTAAGCCTTTAACTGTGATAGTGTATCAACTTAAAATGGGATATTATCACCTTTGATGTGGAAACTGGTAATCTTAGTGACGTATACAAAATCTAATCCATCTCAAAAGTATCCGTTTGCCCAATCATTGACTGGAGACATTTTGAGTTTCTCAGCCTTAAACTTAAGAGTTATATCTTTTTTTTATTTTTATATTTACTTCAAAGCGTTTATCATCTTCATCATATCTTAGAATTATCAGATCTTCATTACAGAGGGAATATCGAACTTTCAGAAAAATGCTTTCAACAATTGCTCTTAAAGGATCAAAATCATCCTGCTGCATTAATCAATTATGCCGCTCTTATGTTATGCAAGCATGGGTCAATTGTTGCTGGTAAGATTCTCTACGAAAGTATATGAGAGGCACATTATTGATTATGTTTATTTTGGTTGCAATATTTTTCCAATTTTTCCATGAAGTAATCATGATGTGGACATCAACATTCAAGAAGTAATTCGGCAGGCCTCTTTCTCCCCAGGTCCTGGAGCTAGTGGTGATGAGGGATCACCAGCGGATCAATTAGCATCAATCAATGTCGCCAAAGAATGTTTATTAGTAGCTGTGAAGGCAAATCCTAAATCAGCACACATTTGGGCTAATCTCGGCTACACATATTATATTATCGGTGACTATAAAAGTTCAAGCAGATGCTTGGAGAAGGTACGTAATAACTGATTCCATGTCTTTCTGGACATGTGTTTGATAAACAGTTTAAACAATTTCTTCTCTTCCAAACTTAAGTCTAGTTCTTATCGAAACTCGTAGAGTTGAAGGTCACTATCTGCGGCATTCCTGTTGCATTTCAATCCCATATGTTGATTTCATTTTTCTCCCCTAATGTGAAAGTCTCTTGAATAAACCTATTTAATGATTCTTTAGGCAGCTAAGTTAGACCCCAGTTGCATGCCCATACGGTACGCTGTTGCTATGCTCCGAATTAAAGAAACTGAGAGATCTCAAGATCCAAGCGAACATATTTCATGGGCAGGAAATGAAATGGCTTCTATATTAAGGGAAGGAGATCCTGGTATGATCGAACCAGCTATAGCATGGTCAGGACTTGCATTGGTTCACAAGACTCAGCATGAGATTGCTACAACGTACGAGTCTGGACCCATCACCGACAGTGTATCTGAGATCTCAGAGCGTGCTGCATTCTGTTTGAAGCAGGTCAGTTTGTCCACTCTTTCTTTTATAGTTGTTCTGACATCAGGGATGCCTGAGTTTGAGTTACGACATATTTTATGGTCGGTTTACATGTCCTTGGTCTTTGTATGCTTTTCCACATGTGTGGATCTTGACCAGGCAGTGGCTGAAAACCCCGATGATGCTGTACAATGGCACCAATTGGGACTTCACAGTCTTTGCACCCAGCAATTTCAAGCATCAGCAAAGTATCTCAAAGCTGCTGTTAGTCGTTTGAGGGACTGTAGCTACATGTGGTCAAATCTAGGTATTACTGATTGTGATGTCCTTCATGCTTTTATCTTCTTCCTAAAATTTTCACCTGACAGCTTCTCATGAACTTCTGTCTCCATGATTTAGGCGTGTCGTTGCTGCTCTCTAAAGAGCCATCACAAGCTGAAGAAGTCTTCAAACGAGCCTTGTCTTTGTCAACACCCCAACAAGCCCACACCATATTTTCCAATCTTGGCATCCTATATCGACATCAGAAACAATACGACAGAGCCAAAGCAATGTTCACAAAAGCACTTGAATTGCGGCCTGGTTATGCTCCTGCATACAATAACTTGGGTCTTGTTTTTGTCGCTGAAGGCCGTTTGGAGGGTGCCAAATATTGCTTTGAGAAGGCATTTCAAACTGATCCGTTACTGGATGCTGCAAAGTCCAATTTCATTAAAGTGGCCTCCATTTTGAAAGCATCCACTGAGCCATCCTCTCTCAGACCTCAGGATTCGTCTCGCCCAGTTCAAGATTAATGTCATAAGAAGAGATGTCCGGGATTCGTGTTCAGTTAAGCAACTGGAGATACTAGCTTTAGGGTGGTGAGTATGCGGCCATCAAAAGATCTGACGTTCTAAATCACCCTCGAAAAGTACACACAGTTGATAATCGTGCATTGTGCAGTTGGTGTCCTGTCATTTCAGGGTTGCTGTCAATTTGTGTAAGATAATTGGTAATTGAAATGTACATGCAGGTACAACAACAAATTTTGGTACGCTGGGGATACCCAGTTTCGGCTAGCTGACATATTGCTTCTCAAGCAGGCTGCTGCAAAATGCCAGATCGAACCGCTCCTCCGGCGGATCTCCAATGCAATCAAAAACAGCATCTGCATTCAGGAAATCTTCATCTGCTGTATAACTGCAAGCCAGAGTTCAAAATGGGATGAAAATTCTTCAGCATTTTGCAGACTTTATCCACGTCTATGGGACCAAACACGCAAAATACATGAAGCAAAGAAAAACTAGAAATTGAATAATACGCTCAAGCTAGAAATATGCATTTGAGAGAACTCACCCGCTCTTTGTAACTATGCATGTCATTCCGGCAGCCTTAGCTGCTGCCAGACCAATTGCACTGTCTTCAATGACAACGCAGCTGAAAAAAACAAAACTTTTACAAGTGAGCTTTTCTAAGGATTGTTAAGAAATTTTTCTATGAACAACACAACAAGTGAGTAATAAAGGGCACAAATAGGGATTAGGGGTAGCTCAGTTGGTGAGCACCTCACTTGAGAGGGATTATGGCTCTCGGGTTCGAATTCCCAATGGGGAAAGTAATAAAGGGCACAAGTACTGTGCAGAAAGTATGCATACCTTGAAGGTGAAACGCCTAAAGTCTCCGCTGCTAAATTATAGATGGCCTGTCGATATGAGAAATGAGAAATGTCAGTGACATCCTCTATCACTGCTACCTTAAGTGACAAGTTATTAATTTAACAAGAACAACTGATTATACAAATATTTCTCCTAGGAATACTGCGCCAAAAATTTGCTAGGCATTTAGAATAAATAGCTTACAGGGTCAGGCTTTTTACGAGGAACTACATCTCCAGCAAAGATCTTGATATGTTCTGCACGCTCTGGTCCCAGTAGAAATGAAACGATAGCCGATACCTGTAATCTCAGAACAACAACAACATTAATTAAGCAAGTTGATGTTACCCTGATTCTAGAAATGTAATTCAGTTCAAGAATTTATCTCAGAAACATATTTTTAAAATCATAGGACATGTAACTAACAGTAGAGTTAAGAGTGGCCAGTAAACTTTCATCAAGAGAATGCTGATGAAACTTAAGTCAGCAGCTGGAACAAGAATAAAAAAAAGCATATCCCCTAGTAAAGAAAAGATATTCTTACTGCTTTCTCATTAGACGTGCTGCACACAGCGACTTTAACCCCATTACTCAAGGCCTGATCAATCAACCTGCAGATTGAATTTGGGGCATCAAAATCAAATGTTTCTGAAATGAGAAGATCTGTGATTTATGATCAAGGTAAGGAAAAGATCCCAAGCTGATAAACAATTGTTAGCAACAATAAGTTTCAGCGAAGCACATAGAACAGTTGTTATAATGCAAAAAGCAGTAATGCCAGTGTTTGCACAGCCCAGCTAAAACAAGAATGGCTCACACTGAAACTAGTTTCGTGATTTTCGATACTGACCTTGAGGGGAAGTATGGAGGAACCAGTTTCAAAGGTAGCAAATAGACTAAAAGCATTCGTTCATACTCACTTTGCAACACCGGGGCGAAGTGGCAGTAACTTCTTCTCGATTAGAACCATAAACAATTCTGTTTTCCTCTTGTGCAAAGAAGCTATGAATGTCTTCCTCTCGTCTTCACTCTTGGGAGCCCTTTCCGGCCAGCCAAACTTGTTAAAATAAGCTGTCATTCTTCAGACAAAAGAAAAAGCGAAAACAACCCAAATCAATCAGCTCAATGAACCAAGAAATTAACCAGACGCGTCAAAGAAGAGATTGCGAAAATAGTATGTAGATTCCTATAAACTCCGACCTTTCTTTTCCACCCCCAATTTTGAGTAACTCTCCGTAAAGCTCCACGTCCCAAGTAACACCCAATTCTTTCTGCATCAGAAATCCGACATTCTCACACAGGATAAAATGAGAATGGCGCTGAACAAATTTCAACTACAAATATATATTCACTGTCCTTTCCTATTTGTCAAACTTGTAAGAAATACTCAAATTATACAAGTTAAAAAATTACGATACCAAAATATTAGGGAAAAACAGATAGATATACATGCTATGTATTCGAGAGGTTAAAATGACGTCATTTTGAATGGTATTAAGGCATTTTAAAGTTTAAAGATTTAATGTTTTTAGTATTTTTGGCTTTCTAGGATTTAAGAGTATTGTTTTTTTAGTGCTTTTAGAATTCAGGATTTTTAAGGTTATGAAATGACACAGTTTTGAAGTATTTGGAAAATCTTAAAAATACTAAAAATGTGAAATTCTACTACTTCTGAAAAAATCAGAAACAAAAATCTAAAATCAATACAAAACCACATACTTTTAGACGTATCTTCTATACTAGACATTGTTCTAAAACGTGTCTGACTGCTTAGTCACACTCACACACCCCCACCTAGCGCCTAGCCCATTAATTATTTCATAATATTCAATTTTTAAATATAAATGTTTCTAATATTAATTATTAAAACACTCTAATTAATCTCCACCTTCGAGTTAGTCCACCGTATAATACTACATAGGGCCTTTTACAAAATTGATAACAATCCTAAGATTCTAGATTCAAATTCTGTTGATACTACATTTACGTTTAGATACGCTGAAGGTACGCGTGAGCTATCCGCAGTGAGTGTGGCGTCACTATCAAAATGGAAAGTGTGTGCGGTCTGGCCTCCGTAAAAAAAATATAAAAAAAATACCAGAGTATTATCCCCAAGCCCTATGCAAGCACATTGATACTAACAACGTTTTAAAAAAATCAAATATTTCAGAACGGATCGGGTAAATGAAGGAGAGGAGGAACCTCAGCGAAGGTGTCGTTGAAGGAAATGCGGTGGCCGTCTTTCTCGGTGTCGACGAGCACGCCGTCGCAATCGAAGAGCAGCGCGGATGGCAGCACTCCGGTGGAAGACGCCGACGCCATACATTTAACCGCGCCGCGATTTCTGGCAATTTTCGGCCTAGCCAGACTCAAGCAGCTAGCGTTGGAGCGGGTGAGGGAGGGGGAGGGGGAGAAACAGATCCTCCGGCGAGGTACGGGGAGCTTGCAACTGAGAGACAAGGAAGTCGAAGGGGCTGCGACGGCCGACGATGATGATGTCGACGACGCCATTTTTTCCGTTGTTTTTTTTTCGGTCTTGTGGTTCTCTTCCCTCGCTTTTCTGCTGCAATGCAACGACGCTGTCTCTTTCAAACTTATCCACCGAAGCGTCTTTTCTAGCCAACGAAATTTTATTCAGCTTATCATTTTCTTAAAATAAAATTTATAATAAAATCATTCTATACTAATAACTAGTAATCTTCAATTACAAGTGTCTGATTAATTAATCCAATACTTAAATAATTTCTGGTGAAGCGATATTTTCTACACAATAAAAATGTATAAAATATCCCCACGTTTTATATATAGTGAGTATATTGAGGTAATTATGTCGCACTAAAATATGCCACTTAATTATGGTAGCAGATATAATTATGTCATTTCATGATAGCTTAAATTTTAAATATTTTATTTTTCATAAGGACAAAATAGCCAAAAGCGTGAAGATTCGAGCACAACATTCTGGCCACAGTGAAAGTTGCTGGGATAATTAAAAAATAATAATCAGCGAAAAATAGCCACTTGAAGCCAAATTTCAAGCTCCTAGTTATGCTACGCTGACACATGACGAAATTCATCATTAATCTCATTCTCATTTCTAATAGTGTTTACTTCACTACATGAGATTTTTGTATTGCTAGTGGCCACCGAATTGCCTGACAAAAAACCGTCAGCAGGTACCAGTGTTCGCCTTCCGAGGCTTTATGAGAGCTAGAACAACATTTTGCCACAACCCAAAAAAAAACTGTGGAGTTCAGACATGTTTCCCACAAATTAATCGGGCCTCCCCCCGCTAGCCTCCTCTTCCTCTTCCTCCTCCTCATCCACCTTCATGTACAACCCAAGCTGCTCTAATGGGTTGCTATTTCCCTGGAAATTAAAGCTACCCAACTGTTCTAGGGACTGAGACTGATCAGGGATTCTCTCTTCTGCTGATGTGCTTGGTATTACCACCTCTTCTGCAGCTGCAGCCCTCAGCATCTCCAGGTCTTCCATGAACTTGCTGTTTTCATTGATCTCAACCGTCTTCTCCATCTGAAGTAGGAACGGTACAAATTTGGTTACCGATTCTTCACAGATCCCTGTCATTCATTAATAATGCAAGACAATTTGTGTTTACCTTCAGCAGAGCCTCTCGTGCTGCTTCTCTTTCAAGTTCTCTCTTCCTCCTGGCTTCAGCAGCTGCCTCAGCAGCCACTTCTGCATCCGCTTTCTTTCTGGCTTCTTCAGCAGCCTTCGCATCTGCCTGCAACCGAGCTTTTTCTGGAAGAGATTCAAATAACCAGTAATAATACGTACATTTGACATATTACATGGATCCATTTTAACTATACCAACACTGTTTCAAACAAACAGGATTCCTAACCAGCTTTCAGTTGCCTTTCAAGTTGTTCCCTCTCAATTCTCAATTTCTCAGGATCCTGATCTTCGCCCTAAGAACATTACAAAAATAGAAAAGTTCTGAGTCCATTACACTACCCAAACTTCGTGCTACAGTGCTTTAAAGTATCTTGCTGTATTACCTGTTCAAGGGTCTTTTCTCGCGCTTTTAATATCGTATCAGCAAACCTGCTCCTCAACAAAGCTGCACGGTAGAGTTTGTCGGGGGAGACTGGCCTCTCAGATGGAGCATTCTCCTCTAAAAGGTAACACCATCACTCATGACATGATTGACATTATTCTAAAACAGCGAGCACAGTTTCCCTCATGTTTTATTATACACGCTTACCCTCTTGATGAGTCTCTGCATTCATATGAGGCAGCTTATTGTGGGAATCATTTTCATCAAGTTGGGGTGTATTTGTACCATCTGTATGAAAAAGCCACCAAACATCTTTAGATACTTTGATGAGCTGGCAAAACAATTGCAACAGATACCGTAGATATTTGACTGTCCACGAGATGTATGCAATTGCACATGGGAAGCAACAAGTTCAATTTCTTCAACACTTGTCTTAGTCAGGTTTGGAGGAAATGTAAGGACAGGAAATATGAGGGAAAATGGCAAGGAAATAAACTCATCATGGATTCAATCTTGTTTCACTTTTATTTGGTTTGATGTCAAAAATACCAAGAAAAGTTTGTCTAACACACTAGCTGAACTGAATTTTCTATCTATTTGATTTTCCTCCATATTTTCAGTACAATAAACACAGAATCCCTCCCATTTTCCCTCACACTTTCCTTTCCGTTCCCTTCCATTTTCCCTAAACTAAATACAGGTTTAGCGGGGAAAAAGCAGAATGGATAGGATTAGGATTTGTCCCTGTGCTGGTTGAGACATGCATCACATTCCCTTTCAAAGTTTTACTGCACATTATCTCAATGAAGGATTATTAAACACACCATTTTTTACGTTGCTCTTATCTATATTTTCCCCAGGATCAGCCAATGAGACCTGTAACAACACACGAAAAAGCAAATGAGAATGTGCAGAGAGCAAGAAGAACAGGTAGTAAACGTGCTAAATCCAAAACCAAGAAAGTAAACAGTGTGCATAGGCAGTATACCTTCACATTACTTGCAGATGCAGATACTTCAGGGCCATCGGATTCATGATCAGATGAACTTCCCGAGTCTGCACCGAAACAAATAACACAATCACAACAGACTGACAGCCTGTGCAAACAAGAATAGAACACACTGTACAGTGGACATTCATCCATCATGATATCCAAAATTCTTCATTTTAATACAAATAATCAATCAAAGGGAACATGTAAGTTTTTGTGGCATGTATTTTTTTGGAAATGGAGAAGTAAAGAAGATTTAACACCGGGAAGACAAACCACTAGATGAGGATCCTGAGTCACTACTAGAAGTGCTTGAACTATTCAGTTTACTCTCTTTATGAGCAGCATCTTTATCTATCTCTACAGGAGGATAATTCACCAAGGAGATGTCATTCTCTCCAACGTCAACATCCATTTCAGCTTGATTATCTCCTGTTATATTAAGCATATTTACATTAAAAAAAAGATGCAATATAGAAGGCAACCCATTTTAACCCAAATATGACTGGCATGTGCAAACCTTTGTTAGCCAGTATAGACGAATTGCTTATTCCAGGCTCACGTACAAGCTGCTGCAATTAAATAACTAACATGTGAGCAGTCAAGAAGAACCTATAAAAAAACAAAGCCAATCGGGTCTGAAAGGCTTATAAGTAAATACGTGCTCTTCTTACATTGTATTGACGTCACTTACTACTAAAAAATTCAGTTCAGTTAGGGCTAGAATGTACAATAAATGTTCCATTAAACTCAACTCATTTCGGATTAACTACAGCTGAAAAGAATACACCCTCATAAGTTATTGAATGTAACTTAAACAAACTGAAATTTAATATAATTTATATTATCTGTAGGTGATGTAATATGAGTGATAAAAAATGAATAATCCCTCCATGCGCATTGAAATGTTCGCTTTGATGGAAGTGCACAAATTTCGACTGTTGATAAATCTAGATAAACATAAATTACCGAAAAAAATACTACCAGAGCACATTTCCATACAAACATAATGATACTAGCATTATATAAGCTAGCAAGACATTTCTACTCTTAAATCACATGTCAAAACTTGTCCTAGAAATTCATAGTGAAGTGTGAATGTGGACCTTGGGAGTACCTATTAATTTTGCTTCTCTAATGCTATTTATCAAGTATTTAATAAAATATTGAACGGAACGTGATATAATTTATTCAACTAAAATCATTAAAACTCCAAGCAATAAGAAAAAAAGGAGAGCAAATGACGGCTATAATGGATTCCATTTGATTTTGACGACAGTAAAACCAGGAAACAAGTGTAAGAAAATGTAATGGATCCATCAATGATGATGCAATAAATTAAACACTTCCCCTTATTAGTATGAGACTCTCAGCATTAATATATTGTTTAGGATGTGACATAGGATAAAATGGTTATCCTTTCTTCTACTTGACACTGTACGACATCACAAAAGAGTATGAGGCAAAAACCTCAGTAGCTTCCATTCAGTTCTAAGGAAAACAGAACCTCAGAAGATTTTTATTTCTGTAGATATCAAGGTTAGCTATTCAATACTTTGAGAAGTTCATTATTTTGAAGAATTTCCAAATTCCATATTTTGTTAACATTTAATGTGTATGACTGACTCTAATCCAATGAAACTAGTAGTCAAATGTGGATCATAAGTAAATGCAGATGCAGATACATGCAATAAATCCATGTGCAAAAGATGGGACAGGAGTTGAGACAGCAGTTTTTTTTTCCCACTCAGATCAACAACTAAAACCCAGTCTCAACAATTAATTCTTTTCCAATATCCCTACGAGTATGTAATCTATCAAACGAAGAGATGTTTAGATAACACAACGAACAAGAACAAGTGCCAAATCAACTGCTTATCAAATAACAAAACGAATGAATGGCAGGGAAAAACGAATATACCTCTATCTCACACGGCCCAGCTTCCAAATATATTTTGTGTTTCTCTTGCTTATATTCATCTATAAGCTTCCTTAACTGAAACAATGTATCATCATCAAGGGCTTCTAAATCGATTTCTATTTCATCCTCACAAGTTTGACCAGCAGTGGAGCTTTGCTCCTTCAGAAAATTAACAATCTTATCTGGCAACTCTCCTAGCAAAGCTTCTAATTCAGTGATCAAAGACTGTTTCTCTTTGTCGGTCATTGTTTGCCTGACTGAATCTAATTTTATTTTACTGTCTGTTGAAGAAGCCTCGTTCTTGTTTATATCATGCACAGGAGCACCATTCCCCGTGCCAAACGAACTACCTACTCTAGAAGGCATAGACTGCATACTAGCACTTGAATTAAGCTTCTTTGCAATTTGTTTCCATCGAGTTTCAAAGATCTTACTAAGTGTTTCAGCCATAACATGGACGTCAGTACCACGAGGATTATATGACATCGCATTTGAAAAAGTCAGTCTCACATCATTGGCAAAATTCAAAAGATTTGAATAATCACCACCGGTTAGTCTACGCTTTACTGTTCCCAGATCCATTGGATGCTTGATAACAGTGTGGTAATCGGGAATATTCAACTTCTCAGCATCAACAGGATCATTGAATACCCAGCCATACTGATGGGACATTAAACGATCCAACAATGTCAGACACTGCTTCAACAAAGTATCAATTGGAGTGCTTAGTGATGCTGCTGATCTTCCTGTTTGAATCTTTCCGGACTGACACTGTTTCAGTCCAGGTCCCTTCCGAGGAGGAGCCAATTTCCTTCCCCGCTGTATATTTGATACTGCAGAAGGTCCTTGGTAACTATTAATAGTTGGCCTCTTTTTTCCATCGCTACAGCTGCGTGTTTCACTAGAAGGTGAGAATACAACATTAGAACTAGAAGACACTTCCCTTTCGAAACTTCGAAGTAGTTCAAGTTCCTTTTTCAACCTTGTTTTCAGGTCCTTCTTTTTAGAGCGTGAAATTGTTGACATAGACACGACTTGCACCGGAACACCATATTTATCATAATTCTCATATTTCCTCTTTATCGGCAATGAATCCCCAGAAGCAGTCATCTCGTTTTCAACTCTTACAGAGCTACCGAATCCCTCCGATTCACCCACAGTTTCAACAGAATGTCGATAATCCGGAACGAAACCAGAAGTTAGCCCTTTAGAAACCTTCCTAGCTTTTCCCATCATTGGAGCAACCGAGCAATTTTCGGAACCCTTTTGTCCTGTGAAATCTATTGCAATGAATGGTGCCATGTGAATAACCCCAGATCTCTGCACATATCAACTATTAGCATAGATTAACACACCTCCACTAATCCTCCAACGACCCCAGATGCCCAAATCCTTCTAGCTTGACGTCCGAAAATTTTAAATACAGCAGTCTTGCAAAAACTTCCAATTAACTTCTTGCCCACAGAAGTCGCAAACACAATATGAATCACCCTCCAAGAGACCCCGCCAAGAAATAAACAATATCGGCAGTAATGTTATTAACCAGCCGAACCAATGCCCTCAGGGTCCACAAAAGACAACTCGATTCACAAAGCAGGATTTCGACGATGCAAACCCTAGAAAAAAGTATATGCGAAAAAACACACCGCTACAAAATTCCAGGGATGATACACCTACCACACCAGGCAGGCAATTAGACACGAAGCGAAATTAGGTCGAAGGAATCCGCCCGGATCAAAAGCCCTAATCCGACTGAATCAAACGACACGCGATACGAGCAGAATACGATTCGACGAAGAGCAGCAGAATCGGAAGCCTATCTGAACGCTTCGCGGAATTGAAAAGCAAGAGCCCCGATAAGTCCGGTGGGGCGCGCGAATCAGTGCACGGAGGCGGAGCTACCGGCAAGCCCTCGGTCGATCTTGCCAACGGGCTGACGAAGAGCTGAAGAAGAAGAACCAGAGAAAGTTGATATTTGGTTTATTTTCATTAATCGCTTTTTTATACTAATAAATCTCTGAAATTTATATATTTAATTATATTATAAATTGGATGTGACGGGTGATGTTATCAGTTCAGAGAAGAGTGTAGATCTCGCTTACGTCATACGTGATTGATTTCTATTTAATCAAATTTAAATTATACCAACGTTGAAAGTCATGATCTCAAAAAAATTAAATTAAATATATTTTGATTGAGCGCAAGTGGAACATTATTAATTTTTTAAAGTAAAATTTTTTGTGAGTTACATACTTTTTTTTAATAATATTTTTATTGATTTTGATTGAGCTCTTAACTATTTTAAAATGAAATATGAAACTTTTTATTAAAACTAGAGTATAAATATTTAAAATCAAGTGTTCGAGTTTTAATAATAAATATCTTTAAAAAATCATATTTTAAATTTAATAATTGTAATTTATATTGCGGTAGATCTTATAGATAAGATTTTTTACATTTCATTATTTAATTTTCAAATTGACTTTAGTTTTTTTATTTATGGAAATTATTTAATAATCGTGTTTCTTAGACAATCTCAATTATCTTTTGTTTGTCAATTTCGTTTGCACAAAACAGCAGCTGATTCTTTTAATTTATAGATATATTGGCGCACCTTTTTACCCAAAGTTCATGGTTTTTGCAACGCAAATTTACATTATCAAAAAAACAATTATTCAAATTAGATGTCAATATATCAAATTCAAACAAAATCATTTTAGAAAAATAATACAAATCACTACATGTATAAGAGTTGACAAATTAAAAAACAGGGGTGTTAATGGATCACGGCTCGTGGTAGACCATTATTTTTGAAGGAGGAATAAACAGTTTAACGGTTCTTTCTAAAACTGTACTGAACCGATTGCGGTAAGTTGCATAGGTTATCAAAAAGGTGTTCGAAATCAAGGTGATCTTTGAAAAATGGTCACGAAAAATAGTGAAAGGAACGTTGAAGAAAAAATAGATTTTTTCTAATTATTTTACTGGGAGACTCTAACAGTCAAGCCATGCGATGATGTGATACATGTTTTAAAGAACGTATATGACAATTTAGTTGGTACATTGTTGAACATAGAGGGCAAAATTAAAGATGGTGTGAGCATACGATTAGACATGATTGAGATGTAGTTAAAGAAAGAATTAACTACTGAAACACATGATAACCGTACGTTCTTACTACTTCTTTGCTACACTCTGGATATATAGCATTATTTAGAGATAGGAGATTAATTCAATAGAAAATTATTTAAACAACAAAAAACACACGTTTTGCGGTTTAATAACGATGTGGTCGGAAAACTTCAAATCATTCCGGCGTGTTTCCGAGCAATGTCAAGAAGAAAGCATATTTTTTTATTTCAAATAATTCTTAACCGAATGTTTGTCGGAAAGTGACCGAAAACGTTGTTACATTTTCGACCGTAAAAAGGTCAGAACTTAGACGTAAATATCCTCAATTTCTGACCTAACTTCCGATTTGTTTCCGGCCAACTTATTATGTGGCCAAAAATTGACCGGAAATGATGAGAACGTTACCAAAAAATGAAAAATAAAATCGAGCCCAGATCTGCTTTTCTTCCTCCTATTTCTCTCCCTTTTCCTCCTCCTCCTCCACTCCTCCGGTGTCGCCTCTCTGTGCCGACTGTTGTCGTAGAGCTTGTTGTCGCCTCCTCCGTCCTATGTTGCCGCCGCTTATATCTGTGCCTCTGCCATTGCGCTTGTTGGTGCTCCGCCTCTGGGTCAATTGAAAACCTAGACGCACCCCCACCTCTGCCGTCTCATATTTTTCAGCTCATATAAGTAATATTTCATCTCAATATGTCTTGTTAGTTTACAAAAATGTGAGTAATATATACCCAAAAAAATTAATGTGAAAAAAAGGAATGAATGATATTTTTGACAATAGTGAATTTGATCACTAGTGTTAAAGGACCGTTTATATAAAGTTGTGATTTTATTGTATCTTATTTGGTGTATTAAAAATGTGAGTTTGGATAGCATTGCATGCTTAAAGTAATTTTTATTTTCAAAAAAATAAAACTCTATCCGCAAACATTCTTCTTCACTCCTATGGAACTTTAGTTCCATAAAAACAACCTTAGCTGGCCTCACAAACTAGACACGGGCATATCCTATGGCTAAAAAAGTGACAATGCTTAAAGCAATAATTTTTATTTTCAAAAAAATAAAACTCTATATGCAAACTTTCTTCGTCACTCATAATGTATCTATGGAACTTTAGCTCCATAAAAACAACCTTAGCTGGCCGCACAAACTAGACAAGGGCATACCCTATGGCAAGAAAAAGTGACAAACTCCAAAAGATAATCAAAGATCCTTTCTCTATCGCACTCAGTCATGTACCCTACAAAATATGTGTTTATTAACTAATTTCTACGTATGTATGCATCAGCTCATGATTGACATTTTTTTGAACAAACCTTGGGACGATCCCTAATTTTTCTCCATGCAATATTCTTGCATTTTTTTTTCACTATTCGTTACATCATCAAACTCGCTTCCTGTTTTGCCTTTGTTTTCAACCTTGTGATTTCCATACTGTCTTCTCTAAAAATTCTTTAATTTCTCTCCTTCCACACCATTTAAATTGCTATGTTAATAGTTGCTCTAGCAGTCACTATCCTTATAGAGGTTCCAACACAAACAACCTAAACCTCATTTATATTATTTGTGTATACGTCTCCACATAAACCTGACATTTACATTCAAGAATTTTCTGCAAAAATAGCCTTCCATGTTGTGAGCCAAAAATGTGATTGTAGTTGTGTGATTACCGGTTGTAATTCATAATTTTGGTATAATTGAATGTGATTATCTTAAACCACAAATACATATGTTTTGTTGGTTGTACTTAATGGAATAGAGAATGTTTGTGTAATAATATGTTCTGAATTTTAAATAATACATTGTTGTGTGTTATAAAGTGAAAGCACAGAAGTCACAACGACATTAGATGTATGTCTACTAAAAATAATGAGATACGATATTTGTCTCATGTAAATTAAAATTTATTAAATTGAACAACAAAAATGTTGACTTTGAAAATAATATTAACTCTTAAAAGTTTATTGAAAGAAACTTATTTTTAATAAAATGTCCCCAGAAGTTGTAAAAACAACGCTAATATTTTATTAATAATAAATATATGACTTATGATTATTTTTATATAATAGTTTATTTTTAATTTTCTCCCGAACCTTTTTCACACTATATTATAATTTGGTTGAGGTTAACACGAATTACTGGAACTTATGCATAAATAACATTTATGGAATATAAGTTCCTAGGTAAGACTAAGTTAATAAAAATAAACTTGTTTAGGCCGGACCTTACTATATTCTTATTCCAATATCATCCCATTCAACATATCTTCTAGATTATCATCTTCAAAATTAATAGTCTCATCAACATATGCATTTGTCGTCATTTAAGATAACTTTGGCCAGTAATAAAGAATGTCTTGACCAGAATGTGAAATGAGTTGAGAATGACATTAATTATAATATTGAAATGTCTATTTTGAAAAAATATATTTTCATAAATTTAGTTTTATCTTATAACTTATACTCCATAAATGTTATTTATGCAAAAATTTCAATGCTTCTTGTTGATCTCCAGCGAAATATGATGTGATGAGAAGAAAGTTTGAGATAAAAAAAAACAAAAATATTATATAAAAACAAAAATGCAGGCCATATTTATGTTCATTAATAAATTATTAGTGTTGCTTTTACAGCTTCTCAGAATAGTTTATTAGAAAGAAGTTTTTTTCATGAAACCATTAAAATGTAATAGTATTTTTGAAGATCATCTCCATTCTTGATATTCAATTTTAGAGAACAACATTTAACAATATTGTTAATTTGTTCCAAATTCTAAAAAGTGAGTTACCAAATAAAAGAAATCAATCAACAATCAGATAAATTAACTATCGGTTAAACAGTCATAATTTTCATAAAACATCAACATCTAAAATTTAATTCTAAAGTATAACATTCAGCAAAATTGCAGCATTTTTATCCTTTCTCAAGCGCTAGCGTGAAACGAGATCATAGAAAATTATTATTATTTTTTAAAGCATTTATCTTAGGTTTAGTTTAAGAAAAATGAGGCAAAAGAATAAATTTTCCATGAATTATATTTTTTTATTATTTAACTAAGGCTGAAAATTTATTTGAAAAGTATATAAAATATACTCTCAGTTAATAAAATGTTATTGCTATTTTTCTATCTAATTTTTTTAAACCAAGCATAAAATTTCTTCTATTTTTTAATTCAAATTTTAATTTCTCACATATTCTAAACCAAAAATAGCCTACAAAAGTATTGGTGAGTAACAGCTAATGTCTACTCTTAAACTCAACTTTTTATAACTGGCTTAACCTTCTACAAAAAAGCTAAAGGGCCATGTCCCCACCCTAAATTCTCTGTGTTTTTTTTTACACCCCTCCAATTTAGTAATTGCGGAATTTTTGCGAACTTAATATATATATTGTGATGCTCATATTCAATGCGAATTAGCTCACACACATTGATAACATTTTAAACCATTGAACTCAACACTTTATCGGCCTAAGATGTATTTTTTTTTTTTTTGCGATGGTCAGGGCCGCACACCCACTCCCCCTCCACCTTGATAGTGACGCTCATATTCACTGCGAGTCAGCTCACACGCACCTCTAGCATATGTAAGAGTAAATACGGTAACAACAGAACTTGAACCCAATATTTTAGAATGGTTAGATAACATGGAAACCAAAAACATTCATGATTATGTGATGATTAATACCCAACATAATTCAAAAAGACATGTGGTGACAAATTTCAACATGATTCACATTTCACAATAATTAGAGAGAAAGTACCTAGCAAAAGCTGTGGTGTATTTACACTTATTCCCTCCGAATCCTTAATCGTTCAAAGCAAGCAAATCAACGCTCAACCACTGCAAACGATAGAAAAATATAACTTTCTATGTTCTTAATAATTAGGCCTAACTATGTCACAAGCCAAGGCTAAGCGCAGCCTTCACGTCCAGCCTCCATGCAAACCCTCCGCAGTCCATCCGCCACACGTCACACGGCACCGTTTTCCTCTGCTTGCCCTCCACCTGCACCGACACCCGGCAGCTAAAAGCCCTCGCGCCCGCTGGCACGCTCTCCTTCATGGCCACCCACGCCCCCGCTACGCAATGGTCGCCATCCGCAATCATCTTCTTAAACGCTGCGTTCGACCACGTGACCCGACTCAGCCGGTCCGATACGAACCCGGGACACGTGTCCCGCTCCAGGTTCAGGACCCGCTCCTTGTCGGTTCGGCCCAGCGCGTCCACATCCACCATCGTGTACGTCAGACACTCCAGGGTGACACACGTACCGCCACCGACACGTGCCGGCACAATAACCGTCCGATCTGGCGTGTAGTAGATCGGACGGTGAGCGCTCGGCGTAATACTATCGTCGTCCTTCTCCGCGGTGCCGCTGTTGAAGTTGAGCCAGATCGGCGCGGATCTCTTCGAGCTCTTCTCTGGCGCCTCCGGAATCAGCGGCAAGGTCACCACCTCCGGCGACGCCTTCCTCCGCTTGCCGCTACTCCTCTGCGCATTGCCGCCATTACTGTTGTTGCTACCGTTTCTGTACCTCCTTTTCCCTCTTCCGATCTTCACGTAGGTGTCGCCGCTGCTGTTGTTCTCCGGCGACGATCCGCCTGACGACGATCCTCCAGTGGTCGGCTTGGGCGCGATAGGGCGGAATCTCAGCATAATTCTGTCCATCTTCTGGGCGTCGTACCCCGCCACGCAGCGTCCTCCGCCTGATCCTCTGCTCTCCGTCATCATCATTTTCAAGTTTTGTTTGTTTTTTTCAAGATAATTTGCAGTGAGAAACGCAATTGAATGGGGTTGGATTTTATAAAGGACGGTTGTGCAGAGAGACGTGTAGCAGGGAGACACGTGGACCACCACGGGCTCGTACAGTACCGCTCTACGATTGGTTGCTACACAGCGACGTGGCGCGTGGAGGGCCCGAGAAGGACGAACCGGGCCGGGTCGGGGGCTGAGCCCGCAAGCCTGTCAGTCAAACCAACCAATGGGAAGACGATAACTGGCCATTCCAGGCCTCGGCATTAAACGAGGACACGTAAGCCCTTGCGTCTCGGGACTCGTGTGCGGTTTTCATTGAGAAAACAGGAGGCTGGTTTTGACGCAGACTCAAAACTGCCATGAGTTTCTGAAAATGAACACTCGGACAAATATCGTCGGGCCAGATTTGAGCTTTATTTTTTGACACGTGGACGGTCAGATCCCGACACGGGTCGCGTCCAATAGCTGTGTGTAATTAATTGTTTGTATCCTACTATAGGCTTACTTGTTCGTGCGAGATTGGTGGAGAAGGTACAGTTTCTTACGTCTAGGGTTTCAATATTTTGGACTGACGATATTGCCCCTGAGGTTGGTACTTTTTTCGGAGACAAGCCATTACCATAACGTGTCAAAATGAGTGTTCTAAAAAGTATTAGATGGTAAGCACAACACCTAGTGATTAATCGGCTTGATGGGTATAAATCAGAACGATTAATCAGACATTTAATTTAATTTCAATATATTAATTGTAAATTTGATAATTAATTATAAATGTATATGTTTAAAAACTATTATTTTCATAAAAAATTAAGTCTTGAACAATTAATCGGCTAGACGGCTAGGCGGAACGTTTCAACTCCTCCTAGCGATTAATCGGTGATTAATCGGTCTAGAACGAGAATTTTTAGAACACTGGTAAAAACTCGTAATGAAGTACTAAAACGACTCGGCATTGTATTCGGAATGACTGGCAATGGAACGGAGGCATTAAGACGGGTTGATGGAGTTCGACATTAATCAGTTGTGTTACTATATTCATCCGTTGAAGTAGAAATGAATGATAAAATGAGAAAAATAATACCGTATTTCATTAAAATTAATACGACGTCGCAAACGAAAATACCTACTTCCGGAGCACCCAATAGTGATTGGTTGCCAACGTTTCCAATAATGAGATCTTCCATTTTCTATTTTATTTGAATGAGAACAATAATTTTATAAATCTAAATTTTAAATCATAACACAATATAAATAATAACTGACTTTGCGTAGAATGCACTAAAGTATGTGTAGTATTAAGAAAATAATTCAAATAAAAAAAATTCAGATTCCGGTATTATTAGTAATTATATAAATCATATTACTAAGTAGAGGATGAATAAATATAATTTTTAAATTAAAATTTATTTTTTGAGAATATTAATTTATCATATTTAAAGACATTATGTTATTAATTATATTTTTAAAGTAAGGTAGCTTTAGGTTTAATTAAATTCTGTATGAAAGTGGATCGTCCAACCGGAGCACGTTGCCAGCTGAGCAAGATATGATCATAAAAGCCATCAAATCTAAACCTAGTCTCATCCTATGTCTGACAGTTCCACATGCACGTCATCTTGATCTTATTAATTACTATAATAAATCAACCATTTTCTGTGACACTAATTTGACAATTTAATTTAATTATGTTGTGTTAGACGAACGCTCCTCAATCATTGATCACTAATCTTAAACCACTAATTAGTTAAATATTACGACGAACCTTCAGCCTCATTGGACCACTTTGATGCATGAAATTATTTAATTTTCATTTTTCAAGCGATTAAATACGACTTGCTTGTCATACGCTAAGTGATGAGACTAATAAATAATAGGGATCAAATTTAAAAGGAGATGTTATCTATTTGTGATCCGAATTATCATGATTTTCAAAAAGAATGCGTTGAAAGAAATTTGATTGATTTTCTAAAATGAAATTTACCATTACGTGCATAAATTTATATTATTATAAGACTGAAATTTTTATGCAAAAATTAAGTCGCGTTTGGTGTCAAAATAAATAATATCGTATTACACACACAAAGAAAATGACGTCTTTTCATACTCAAATATCAATAACTCTTAATAAATTTAAGATTAAGATTAATTACATTTAAGAAATCAAACAAACTGATAAGCAATGATAATCATGGTAGTTCGGACCGCAATTGGATAAGAAATGAAAGTTCAAGGCCCCTTTCGGATTTTTTTCCTAGATAATAAAGTTTAAATTTAACAAGGTTCATCAACGTATATACGTGCCTGAGAGCGATGATCAGGAGCTATTTTTGTACTGATGATCGTATCGACAAATTAAAATTACAATAAATGAATATGTAATATATTAACCCTAGATACAAATTCACAAAAGTATTCTTATAAACTTAGCTTTGACATCGGTCATTTTATTTGGTATATATGTCTTATGTTAATTTGTAAGGCTGAGAATCATCCAACCACGTCGCACCTGTGAGATTGAGCCACCTCTCTCTTTGTTGTTTTCTAAAGCCAATAGTTATTCAACTCACATAATTAAGTGCAACATTCATAAAACCTAACAAGACACGAAATGAGAACACAGAATGAGACATCGCATGTGTCTGGTATACATAAACTCAATCATGCGGTTTACTTCCCACAAGCAAATGTGTGTCACCATGTGAACTACATATGTAGCTAGCCCTACTCTCTGTTTGGTTTAGATTAAATATAGGGATTGTATTTTCTTGTCATTTATTTGATTATCATGAAATTTTGTAAGAAAAAAAATTGCCATTGTCCATTGATTTTCAAGGTTTTTTTTTTTAAAAATTATTTAAATTTGAAAATATTTCTTCAATTTCCTTACTATCTTCATTTTCGCGCTTTATTCTTCCCCTTAACCAAACAAAGTCTTTAGTGTATGAAAAATTATGTGGTGTACCTTGCCCGTCGCGTGGGGATCAACATTATTAACAGATATTCGTCATGACAAATTAAAAAGTCATACTATTCTTCTTAAGATATACTATTAGCATTTTAATTTTCCACATCCCACGTGAAAAACACCAAAAAAGCAGTTTGTCGATCATGTCCACATGGTAGAGAAAATCAGCTGATGATGAGAAGAGAGTAGCTCAGTTGGTAACACCTCTCACTTGAGATTAGAAGGTGATTTAACATTCGAATCCTAAAAAAAAAGTGGAGAATAATCACTACTGATCCCTTTAGTTTTAGAATTAAAAAAAAAGACTGAAGTCATCTGAATATTTCTTTAAGTTATATTTGGTTCAGGCAAATGTGAGAGAAAATTGAGATGAAAACTTGATGGAGAAAAGTAAAAAAAAATTTTAGTCACACTAATTTTGATATTTTTCTTACGATTTTCTCACTCCTAACCGAAATGAGAAAGTTAAAAACACTATCCTCAATTATCATCTCTCTTCCTTTGCCTCATATATTCTCTAAACCAAACAGAGCCTATCTACTAGTTTCAACCTTTCGTAGCTTGTTCAGAATAAGAGGTTTAAAATATTGTAGAAAAGCATATGTCAAATAATTAGGGCGCCTAACTCGGTAGGTGTAGCATGTGACACGTGTGCACGTGGCGTCAAACCATTAGGGTAACATAGATTGTGAGAATCTAACACTAGGGTTTTTTTTAATGACGCTTTTTCTAGGCCAGTGTTGCTTTTCTGGCATGAAATTAGATTTTGGGTCTGTCATTGCTTTAGGGTTACACTCGAATACAGAGGTTTAACAACCTTGTTTAAATGTTTTTCTAATGGCTTCGTCTAAATCCAAGACTTAGGGAATCGACATGGTGGGCTTGCATTGGTTGATTCCCTCTTATCTAATCCATTCACACCTAGCTACGTTTATCCATCCAATTATAAACTGACACGCGATCACTAAAGCTTGATAATTAAAAAATTGTTTCTCTATTATTAAAAAATAAAAAACCAGATTTTATATGTATAAGTTGCATATTTGAACGGTCAAAATAGCATCATTTTCAATTGTGTTTAGGAATTTTAGGATGTGTTTGGTTTAGGAAAAATATGAAGAAAAGGAAAATATGATGAAAAATTCGTAAAATCCATTGTTTGGTTTAGATGGAAACTAGGAGGGAAAGAAAATTAGGTGGAAAATTTGATGAAAAATGTAATTTTTATCTCTAACAAATCAATCCAATCAAATTCAATGTATCTCAAACAAATAATCAATTTTTCATCAAATTCAATGTATGAAGTGATGAAATGTTGATATTTTTGATATATTTTTTCATAAAACTTTTCATGATCATGGAAAATGAAATAAATTCCAAATAATTTTTCTTTATATTTTTCTAATGAAACCAAAGAAGGAAAAATTAGATATATGGAATCCTCCAAGAATTTCATTTCCTTTCAATTTTCCCTCAAATTTTTCTTTCCACCGAATTTTCCTTAAACCAAACACAGCCTTAAGGTTTTAGGATTTTGATTTTTTACACAAGTTTAGGGTTTTTAGGATTTTTGGTTTTATTTTTTAGGGTTTTAGGATTTAAAGTTTCGGAGTTTTGAAACAAAGAGGGATTTTGAAATTCCTAAAAAATATAAATATAAAATTTTGAAAACCCAAAAAACTTAAAAACCCTAAAACTAAAAAAAATTTAAAACCTAAGACCCTAGAATTTCATAAAAAAATATTTAAAATAGTTTATCATAAACATTACCGTATCAACTCATAAGACTCGAATAAAGCTCAAATCAGCTCAAACTTATACCCTAATTATTAACCGAACAATTTTTAATTGAATTACGACCTTAAACAAGCATTTCAGCATCTCATGGAAACTTGACTCAAATTCTTGAAATTTAAATAAATTAAATTTAAATAAATTAATACTCAACTCAGTCCAGAGAACCCTAGACATACAGTGAACAGTAGGGCCTACAGTAATGTTTGAATATGAAGGAAGTAGTGCGCACCATGCATGTCTGCAGGTTGATGAGTTTACATCGTATGAAGATTGGGTAACATGCGAGGCTTGGGTAATGGCGATTTGAATATTCATAGAGCTCCAATCAACTTCTACCACGCATGCACGTGTGGATTTGTTGGTGTAAATGCAATCTTACTTGATAATTGAAAGCAACATTATTTTTAATCAGTGGATCAAACATTATAAGTTACTATTTAAGGTACCATTATCTGGACAACTCACCTAGATGTGAATGGTTGAAAATAACTAGACATATTAATATGTTTGGTAGGGTATGCAAAAGGTATGATAGGATCTATACATATATAACAGAATAGGATTGGGAGTGTCGCGACGTTCCCGGTCGGTTCGGTTCGATCCCAGTTGGTTTGGTTTGATTTGAAATCGGTCAGTTCGGTTTGATTTTAAATGTTAGTGGATCGGTTCGGTTTTAAATTTTCGGTTTCAAATTTCAAAAAATCGATTACTAATAATTTGGTTCGATATTTAATTTTTCCCGAACCGGACCGATCCAAACCCGTCGGTTCGACGGGTACTCTGCCTTGTAATTAATATTTACCTAATATGTATTGTTGAAAGTAACACATGCCTGTCAATAATAATATTTGGTGTTGAAAATTGGTTAGATTTTTAAATATGAAGATAGAAGCAGAGATGATCAATTTATATGCAAATTGATTAGAATTAGGGATTGTGTATGTTACTAAATTACTGTTTTAGTAGGATTAAGAATCTTGTTTGATTTATTATTAGTATCCTATAAATAGGTTGTCCTAATGAAAGAAACAAATTGAGATACTTAGTGAGTCCTCTAGGAGAATTCATGAGGAATTATTCTTGAGTGTTGTACGAGGTAGGTTTTTGTTAGAGAAAACTTATTAGAGAGTTGGAGAGATTTGTATTCGAGAGTGTTGAAAGTTGAGTCCATTCGTGTAATATACATCTATTAATAGTGGAGATCGTGGACGTAGAATCTGTTGGAGAGCTGAACCATGTTAAAAATATTGTGCATTTTTTTCGTTCTTTATTCATATTATTATGTGTTGGTGCGTGTTATTCGTGTGAGTGTATCGTGTCGTTGTTTCGGTGAGCGTGCCGAGAGAGATGAGAGGTCTCTCTATCAGAGTTGATGGTTCGAAGAGCACTCGCTACGCTATTGGAAAGAGCAAGCCAACACTGCACACAAAGTTGGCAGACAAAAGAAAATTTTGGAAAAAACTTGAAAATATCGTATTCGCATAAAACATGTCGACAACGATGTTGTGGAAGATTATCTCCAGGGAAGAAGGATGCAATATTTCTGTTGGGGGAGGAGGCATAAAAGATGGCGATAACTCCTCATACTTGGAAGTTTTCTAATTCAGAAGATAACATGAAATTAAAAATATTTAAAAATTCTAATCGAGAGATGATTTATTGAAAATTGACTAGATTTTTAAATATGAAGATGTGAAAGAGATCACCAACTTATTTAAAAGTTGATTAGATTTAGGAATCCTACTTTAGGTTGGTTAGGAATCTAATTTGAGTTAGTATTAGTATCCTATAAATATGACGTCCAAGTGGCAAGAACAAATTGAGAGACTTGGTGAGAGTTCTCTAGGAGAATTCAAGAGAAATTCTTCTTGTTTGTAAGTATTCGTTTAATATACATATATAAATAGTGGAGAATTGGATATCATGGACGTAGGCTCTGTTGGAGAGTTGAACCACGTTAAAAATATTATGTCTTTTTTTTACTCACATTGCTGTGTGTTGATACGTGTTATTCATGTGAATGTGTCATGTCATTGTTTCACTGAGCATGCCGGGAGATATGAGAGACCTTACTACCCTAATAGTCAGGATTAAAAATACTTCTTTCAGCTCTGTATAATTAATCATCTCAAAAGTAATGAGATAACTTATCATGCAAGTGTTATCTTACTTGTGAAAATATCCTTGAAAATTGATGTAACTTGTTGAGAGTGAGGTTGCAGCAGTTATAGGATCACGATTAGTGGCGGATGCAAAGCTAAGTCAAAGGGATCAAATGATCCTTTTTTTTAAATGTTATTTTTCATACCCATGAGTTTCCCTAACAGGGGTCAAATGTACAGCCGAGCTGAGCCCATGCCTCTCTGGCTCTCTCGCCTCGCCTCGAACATAAATTGAAGTTTTTTGTCGATTTGTAGTCCATTTATCGATTAGTAAAAAGAAACCCAATTCCCAAATCCAAAGTGAAGTCGCCGCGACCTTGACCGTGCTGCACCGTGTCCCTTGGGTCGTTGCCTACTCTCTTGCCACGATCTAGAATCTTACTACACCTCTTGCCGAGTCATTCTTAGGTGGACAATGTGTCAGTGGACACCGTTAATCACTAGGCGCATGTGTCGTATTGAAAAGCTAAAATAATTCACTAATAGTTTTGATTTCATTTTCATTTTTCAACGCGACACATGACACTTCATGATTGACGTGTTGTACACGAACACGTGATGAATTATGTCCATGACTCCCTCTTGCCTCTCTTTCTTCACAACTTGAATTGGACATAGAGTTTGGTAAGTCGCCACGGCTGACCCTTCTCTTTCTCTCGCCAGGCTATATCTTTTATTTCAAAACGAGTAAAGGTATCCGTCGACCCGACGGTTCGGTTCGAGAAAAATTAAAAACCGAATCAAATTATTAGTCATGCCTTTTTAAAATATGAAATTGTAACTAAACCACTAACATTTCAAACCGGACCGAAATGACCCGTTTCAAACCGAATGATTTTTTAAAATTTGAATCCGAACCGAATTACTAGCATTTGAACCGAACCGTCTGGGAGCGTCGTCGGACGGACAAAGTCTATTGTTTTATTGTATTAGAAATATAAGTAAATTTCGGCCCAATTGAAGCCCCAAATTTGGTTTCAAGTCAAGGTTCGGTTGGAAAAAGTCAAGGCCCATTTCACGCATTTGTTTACATTCTGTTTTGGCCAAGTGAAACACACAGCGTTTTGCCTCTGGTCGAATCTTTCTCTTTCATTCTTCGGACCTCCTGTTTCCAACACACTACACTACGGCAGAGCTCCAACTGTCTCAATCGAGGCAATGTCACGATTATATGGTGTCAAAAAGTTATTCCACTTCAAATCAAAGTCTCAAGTCGAATGAATGATTTTGGCCTTGCAGCACAAGCATTTAGAATAATCACTAAACCAATCTTTAATGTCAAGATTTTTTCTCTACGCACAGTAGGAAAGCTTCATATAGAGGTTGTCGCGACCACTTACTGTTTGCTCTTCACTTAAAAAATCTTAAACAATAAAAAACACCGTATAAAGTATTGATAATAACATAACTCGACGCCTTCTAATTCTGAAGTGTCATCTAAAATTTTAATTTTACACGGCATTTTAGAATTATAAACTCAACTTTTATTTTCATGACGTGCATCATATGTGATAGGGTGGTATATTAGAGGAACATGAACTACCTTTAACATTGAGATAAACTCTCACGTGAGATTTATGGTCTAATATAAACCTATCTTAACAATGCACTAAAATCTAGGGGTCTGTATACAGTGTACAATTTTGCATACTGGTCACAGTAGCCAGGGACAGACAGAACATCATGCGGGTAACAACAGAGGTACAAGCTTGTTAAAGGAGCATCATCTTTCACCAGGCCACACTCATTTTCAAATTAACCTGATATCAAGTGGTTTTCTGCATTATTGATGGCAGCACGCAATGCCTTCCAAATAGGAACCAGCATTTTCACCGGGGGCTGTAATTCCTGAGAAACCAAAGAACAGAGTAAGGGATCAGCGAATGTATACAAGGTCCACATCCCACGATGAGCGATTGTTGCATCAGTTTCACCTTAAACACCAGAAGCAATCCTTCTTCCCCGCGTACAATCATAGATAAGCTCCAGTAACACGTCATAGGTGTCACACACTCATTCAGTATGGGTTGCAAAATCTTGCCGATAGGAACAAAGCGACGAACAACTTTCCTGCCATATCCAAAATCAGATGATGAATCCCGACAGCAGAGGGACAGTCAATACACCAGTAACTATTTCTCGAGACAATACCAACAAGCCACTTCATTCAATTAATAACAAATCCCATCTGATGTCTTACATCTGGTCAAACTATTTACAGGAATGGTTAGGGTCAATACAATTCCAAGACATAAATCTTAATGGTAAAATCCTAGAAATAACACTCAATAGAGATGTTAGATAAATCAGTTGTGCAAAAAGTGTTCATTTTGAAAAGGCGATTCGAAAGGGGAAATGCCGCAATATTTTAAATGTTGAATTACGAAGCAAATTAGAACTTACAAAAGTACCTTCCATAATATGTTTCCAGCTGAATTCCAAAGTCTGGTATGATCAGTACAGATTCTGAAGCAAATGGATGAAAAAGGAAAGTGAGCACAAACTGCACAAATCAGCTAAAAGACTTAAGTCAATAACACTAACCAACTAGAAAACAAAATCTGCTAAGCATATCCAATTAGCATTTAAGATGTGTCCACACCATTACAGAACAATATAGATGCTGCAATGAAACTACTCAGAGTGTCTCTTTCTTCATTCTCTCACCTTTCTGGACAGACCTTGACAACAATATCTTGATCAGCACGGCAGCCAAGGGGAAGCTCCACAAGCAGCTGGCGACTGAAAGGTCCTGATTTCCAAAAAATCATAACCATTTGTTAGGTATCACTCATACACCGGATAAAGGACAGATGTCGGAGCGGAGGGAGTAAGTATTGAGAAGCGAGCTGAGTTGTCGAACCTTCTTAAATCTCGTGTACGTACATAGGTAAATTTGTAATTATAAATCTGTACATAGCTGATAGCAATACTCAAACAGCAATTTAGTCAAATTGCCTAACCTTATCTTATGTTAAGGTTTTTCGACTGATTTCTCAACCACATTCGATTCGATCAATCACTCGGAGCTTTGAGTTTCATCACAAGTACTTGATTCAGTAAAAAGGCCAGCAGGAAAAAATATATACCAAAAAAAGAGTTGATACCTTGGCGAGGAGTAGGTGCAGAGATATGGCCAGGAGGAAGAGAGCAGCTACGCGCAGTAAAAGTGAAGGTCGAGTTTTGAGCGAGATGTGGTGAACGTCGACCGATTCAGACGGGTGATGAACGTACGCAAACTTGGCATCCTCCATTAATAATCGGGTCGGAAATCTAACAACAAACAGACAGATCAGTCCGGAGGCTGCTGGAGGAAAAATGACACTGCCAGGACTCAGATTGTCTCCGTCTTAATCTTCGTCACAGCCCGAGCCCTACCGTGCGATGCGATTTCACTCCTAATCGGAATTGGAACTCCATCTAGAGATTTGAAAGCTTCAAAACGTTTAAGGGAAACTGAGCACGGCTGGTGGTGATGAGATAAGACGAAGAGAAGAGACGCAGACGGCGGCGATTTGGGGAGGATCGTAACCAACGACGGTGACGGAGATTGACGCCGTCTTTTAGTGTGCGGCGTCACCGTAGAGCCGACCCGGGTTTATATTTAGAACAGAAATTAGTGCATTTTGAGGTATTTCATAAAAATCAGAAATTATATTATCGTTATATTTAAAATTTATAAAATTATTAAAATATGTTTGACATAAATAAACATTAAATTAAATTTTTTTTTCTACACATTAAAATTGAACTCTTTTTTTCACAATTCGTTATGCATAATTTTTTTATGGGAAAACTACAAAATGAGATACGTACTATCGCTCATTTAAATATCACGATTATAATTATATGATTTTAAAATTCACGATTCTTATGAATTGCAGAGTTTAATTGTAATTTTAAAAATCTCAATCACACCCAAAATTTTTTTATTCTATTTAAACAAACCCTCTCCCCAATCAATTTAGAAATAAAAAATGAAGGAATGTTCTATCATTCATTTAAAATTATGGTCATAATTATTTAATTTTAAAATTTATTATTTCTTTGTTACGAGCTACCCAAAATAAAAAAAAATTATAAATAAATTTGAAAATTAAATAATTATCACCATGATTTTTAAATGGATGATAGTACATGCCTTCATTTTGTATTTTCTCATTTCTAAATTGATTGGGATGAGGTTTGTTTAAATGGAAGAAATAATTTTTAGGTGCGATTGACATTTTTAAAATTACAATTAAAGTCCGCAAAACATAAGAACTGTGAATTTTAAAATCAATTAGTTATGACCGTGATTTTTAAATGAGCAATAGTGCATATCCCCATTTTGTATTTTTCACTTTTTTTATTTGTCATCTCTTTTCATTTTATTTTTTTTTCTAATTTCTCTCTATTAAACAAAAAAACTCACCGGACTGAATATTGTAGATGCTTCAAGTACTTGTGGAGATATCCAAATCAAAACAATGTAAGTCAAAATGACATTGTATGCATAAGTAATAATTAGAAGTGTAACGATTCGATTTTTATAAAATTCAAATTTAATCTTTTAGTATTGGTTTGAAAATTTTAAAATCAAACCAGATTATATGCTTTAAAAAATCAAAATAAATCAAACTATATGATTCGATTAAGTTCGATTTGTTTTTTATAAACTTTTACTAATTTATCTATTAAACAAGAATTTTTTTTATATAAACAATAATATAGAAATACTAATTTATATTACATATTCAATTAGTTGTTACATATGATATAAAACATAGTAAAATAGTTTAATTTGAATCGGTTTGAAAAAAATAAGAAATCAAACCAATTCATTAATCGTCAGTTTTTTCAAAAATAAAAACTGTAATCGAACCCTAACACTTCAAACCAAACAGAATCTATCAATTTAGTTCCATTTGATTTGGTTCATGAACTTATTAATTTTTATATTAATAATAATACACATCAAACATTTTTTTTTTATGAACAAAATTTATTGAAGCAAAAGCCCCGAGAGAGGAAACAAAACACCAGACAGCACAAAGCATAAGACAAAGCTACTCAAGGCAAAGAACGAAACAGACTCCGAGTCCTAAGATCAAGGCCTCACCCACGGCACAAAATGCTCGACGCAGTGAACAAACGAAACAATGAAGCTCGACGCAGCGAGCCTGCGACATGGAGCCTGAGACAGCAAATAACACCAAAAAATGCTCAACAACTGACGAGCCTAAAACACGCCCAACAACTGACGAGCTGGAACTTCGGTAAATGCCAGCAATTAAGAGCTATATAGAAGACATTGAGTAACTAGCACATAGATATGCCAAATCTGTCACCAAACAATTGAATTTATGGTATTAGATGGAATCCAGTTTTTACAATCCCCTTCGTACCTGTTGCTTTGAGATTTGTGTACCGAACTGACACGTCAATCAACTGGTATAGGCAGCTTCCCTTCTCCAGTCGGCCATTGAAAATTCTGCCTATTCTTTGTAATGGGTGGACCTTTTTTTGACCACGAAGTAGCAACAAATAACACCTGCTCATAATTTTGATCGACCCATGGTCATTGCCTGATTTACCAGCTCCCTTCTCAGAATCTTCCCCGATGGATTTTTCGGAATTGCGTCAATAAATGCCACCTTTCGTATTTTCTTGTATGGTGCAACCTGAAAAACAGTATTGAAACAACAGCTTGAGACTTCATAAAACATAACTCTACGGAATTTCTAGCTTGAACTGAAAAATTGAGCTTGAATGGAGATAAAAAAAAAACCATGCCTTTTTTGCCACGAATCCCATGATTTCATCGGCCGTGATGTTACAATTGGGTTTTCTTACTACAAACGCCATCGGAATTTCTCCTGCCTCCTCATCAGGATATCTGTTCAAAAATCAGTAACATGCAAGATCAGTATCATCATCGTCAGTATGTCGAGCAAACAACCAAACAAATCCGATCTTAGTTAAGGTAGGGGTAACAACTAGCAAAAATGCTTACGGGATTACTGCAGCATCAGCGACTGCGGGAATCGATAAGAGTATGTGCTCCAGCTCAGCAGGTGGAACCTGCCGTCATTAATTAAGGAGTTTTACAACTGCGCATATAGACCGGGTGCTGCAATGACCAGTGACGGAGCAGTTACCTGATATGCCTTGTACTTAATCAATTCCTTAATCCTATCGACAATGTAAAGGAACCCCTCATCGTCAAAATAGCAAAGATCGCCCGTCTTTAGCCAGTCTCCGGAGAAGGTTGCTGCGGTCGCCGCTGGGTCTCCGACATAAGCTGCATCAATGCGACAAGGTTTC
>NQLW01000081.1:2543676-2583643 GCA_002312845.1 Kalanchoe fedtschenkoi
AGTCCAGCACACCTCTTGACAGCAGCAAACTAAGCTTACAGGTTAAAAAAGGCAGGGATGGTATGTTTTCTAACTAGTAATTAATAAAATGAAAGCATGGCAGCGAACTAACAACTAGTCACCAGTGGCCCCGACAAACTTCACAAAAGCGGCTTGCAATCCAGTAATTTTATAAGGCCAAGTGGTAGACATGTGATGAGTTTATAGTCAACATTGACGACAAACTAATCAGTACAGTTAGCCAATGATGTACGTAATACAATACTTCTATGGAACCTTTGCTTGGTTACTTTTGCACTTAAAAAATAATTGGCATGATTCAAACGACAAGAATGTGTCGCTGGATTTTGAATATGCATCACAACAACAAACTCAAAGCTAATGCTGTAATTTCTAACTAATATGCGAGCAAATGTATATACCAAGTTGTCACCAGTGTAAGAATTGTGATTAATTTACCTGAGAGATTTCGACATTTGGGAATTTAGCCCTGAACTTCTCCGCAACGTCCTTTCCCAGAGGGGCACCTCCGCAAGCCAGGCCTTGCAGCGAGCTCAGGTCATATTTGCTCACCAGATCAGACTTGGCCATGGCCACTACCAACGGAGGTGAAACCGGTATGTAAGTGACTCTATACTTCTCCACAGTCTTCAGCATATCCTCGAAGGTGAACCTTTCGAGAAAGGTCAGTGTGTCACCGAGCGCGAGGGACCTCAGCACCATGGAGAATCCAAACACGTGAAACATGGGCGTTGTGACCAGTAGAACCGGGTGCTGCGCACCAGCCTCCCTCTGCGGCTGGATGTGGTAGTATCCGCCGACCAGAGCGATGAGGTTCCGGTGAGTGATTAGCACTCCTTTCATTTTCCCAGTCGTTCCAGACGAGTACAGAATCGCGGCGGAATCGCTCTGGTCGACCTTCACTCCTCCTGCGGTGCCAGGCCGGTTGAGAATCGAGGCGAACTCCTTCGAATCGAGCAACACCGTCCCGAGCTCGAGCCGCGGGATCTTGCCCGCCAGCGGCGAGATCGCGAAGGCGATCCTCGGCCTGCAGAGGTCGATCTCGTGAGCCACCTCCGACTCGGTGCTCAGCGGGTTGGCCGGGGACACGACGACGCCGAGCTTCATCAGCGCCAGGTATACAACCGGCACCGCGAGCGAGGAAGGCGCGAGCACGAACGCCGAGTCACCCCTGCGCAAGGGCGTCCGGGACTGCAGATGCGCGGCGAGCGCGTCGACCTGCGAGATCAGGTCGGCGTACTTCAGCCGCTGGCCGGTGGTGGCGTTGATGAGCGCGTCCGTTTCGCCTAGCGACGAAGCGACCGGAGATTTTCGCAGAAGGGAGAACACGTATTCGGTGATGGAGAGAGGCTGGGACAGAGGCGGATACGGGACGTCCGGGCGGAGGCTGCGGAAAGTCATGGTCTTCGGGTTGAATCCGCTTCTCGGATCGAAATCGGAAAAGTTGGATTCCGGCATTGAATCGGCGAGGAGTTTTTCGGCCAAGTGAGAAGTGGTGTGCGTCGGAGAAGACGAGTGGTGTGGGATGGTGCAGAAGACGAGTGAGTGGTGATCACAGAATTAACTTTTATTTCATTTTCAATTATGCGGAAGAACATGCTAGCATGAACACACGTGTAAAATGTTTCAAATAAATTTTATTTTAGACCCTCACGTTGTAATAATTAGGCATGGGTCTTCGTGAAGAGCGAATCAAAAGGTGACACATATGGTATCTATATACACTAATTTAATGATCTCATTTTATAGCATTTGTATTTTGTTATTATTGAAGAAAATGGAATTAGTCAAGGCTGTCTCAACACGGAACTACAAAATAAATGAAAGGAGTTCATGTCGAAAATGCAAATATTAATAATATTATTTTATTTTTATGTTACAATATCATTATTTAATTCATACATATTAATACAAATCATCAATTTTGAATTGTTGTAAAAATTAACAAATACATTTTTAGTATAAATAAAGTTATGCAGCATCGAGACACACTTACATGGACACGGACCACCACGTGTCCATGGATACAGCCAATGGGAGAGTGCTACGTGGCGCATTGAAATTGTTGACTTTTCAACGCGCCACGTGGCACTCTCCCATTGGCTGTGTCCATGGACACGTGGTGGTCCGTGTCCATGTAAGAATGTCCCATGCAGCATCTATCAAGAAGATATACACACCAGAATTTTTCAATTTCCAACTCATTTATATTGAAATAGGTCAACAATTAAATATATTAAATTTATTAATATTTATTTAACTTATATTATTATCGTAATGTAAATTATACTCACACATGACAATTTTGATTTATGAATACTTATTAATGTAAATGCAATTTTTTATTATTTACTTATGCAATTAAAAAGGCATGGTACGCTGGTAGAATTGTCTTAAAGTTCAATTGCGCTAAAATAAGCTGATGGTGTATGTGAGCCGGGCGCAGTGAATATGAACATAATCATCGTGGATAAGGTGTGCAGATTATGATCATAAAAAAATTTAACTAAAAAATTCATTTTTTATATTTATCCAAACATTTGAATCAATACTTAAAAAAAATATAAAAAATTCTTTAACACCTCTCGCCTCAACAGCTTCTGGTGGCAAAGCCCAGTTCATCATATTATTGCCAAAAAAATCCAATCTGGTCCGAGTAGCAAGCTCTTTGCTCTAACAACAATTTTTTTTCTGAAATTATCTATTTAGTATTCTGAAATTTGCAGTTTGCATTTCATTTTAATTTCATAATCATTTTTATATCAAATTATATATAGTTATTTCTAGTTTTTCTTAACAAATAAACTTTTAAAAAAATATGTACAAACGTTTTGAATAAATTGAAAGTTCATTTCATTAATTTGTATACTTATTTTGAGTCCATAACATGTGTCGTGAAAATTCATTTTCAATGAGTAGAAAGGTTGATTGCACTGAATTTTATGTTCAAATAAAGACGTTTATTTCAATCAAAGAATGTATTCATCAAGTTCATTTTCAATAAATTATACGATGACTTTACGTTCAGAATACACACTCAATAAATATATGTCAAATAAATGCTGAAAGCACAGATCAAGGAAGTGTAAACAAATGACATCCATTCAGGGACAACTCAAGATTTTTCACAAAGGGAATAGATAAATATCCATGAAGAACTAAAACATCTTGGGTAAATGCAGGCAAGCTCCAAATAAAGCATCTTGGCGGGTCACTATACTGAAAGACTTGAAGCTTCTGAGTATGAAGATTTGGTTCATAAAGTTACTAGCAAAAGCTAAAAGATTTAGCAGCCTGTAAAGATCGGGTAAATTTGTTTTGATAATTATAACAAACTAAAACGAAATGGGTGCTAAACAAGATTCATCAAATAGCAAATAGCAACATCGATCCACACCACAAGGCTGCCCTTTAAGTTCAAAACTTTGTAGTCGAGGCATTGAGTTAATCTGACTCCTCAGTCTTTGATTTCTTCTTCTTCTTCTTGGATTTGGTGACAGATTTCTCAGCTTCTCCGTCTCCCTCCTTGCTCTTCTTTTTGCTCTTTTTGGCAGTTCCATCGTGCTTACCGTTCACTCCATTTACTTGTTCAGTCTCATCTGCGGCTAGCGTTTTCTTCTTCTTTTTCTTCTCTGACTTAGTCTCTGAGTCTCCATTTGTTACAGCGGCAGGCCTGTCCTCTTCCATTGGCTCAGATTCCTCGCCATCGACCTTGGACTTCCTCTTCTTTGATTTCTTACCAGATGCTTCAACAGGTGTATCTTCCACATCAGTATCTAACGTGAAAACAAGCCACATAGTTACACACTACATTGCAATTCAGATAACTTACGTAAACCTGCTGATATACACAATCAGTAACGATAAACTTCACAAACATTTCCACAACCAAACCTCAGAGTGGAAAATCAATTCCGAATCGAAAAAGTTAGTCACGACTTTGAAAGGCATTTTTAATGATAAAATTCCGTTAAACTTGAAATACCTTTGTTTTCTAGACTCTTAATTGCATCTTTCATCACATCAATGTTTTTACGAGGTGCCACACCCTTGTCGTAAAAGTCAAGCCGCTCCTCCACTTGTTCACGCAGCTTTTCACCAAAAGTAGTTGAGCCACTCTCTGTAACATGAGATAAACATAAGAGCTACCGCAACATACACATCACAAAGGCAAAATTGATTATGAACAACAAGGGAGTGATAACCTGCAAAACAGTCAATGCGGGATGCAATGGAGCATTTGTTAGCAAGGTAACGAGCCATCCGACCCTTGTTGCGGGCTGAGGCCCGCCCGATGAATGAAGAGTGGAAGATAAGTCCATACTTCGGCGTGTTTCCACGGGTTTTTAAAGCCCTAGACGAACAACGATTCATTATAGTATGCAGTTGTCGGATTCAGGATTGAAATACAAATAAATTGTCACCATTGTTAATAAACATCCAAGGGACTCAGGTTAGAATACTGATATTCAAGATTGTTGAAGGACCTGAAGAGAGCCTTTTCTGCACCAAGAATCTGTAGTGTGGACGAAGGGCATTTGGCTAGATTGGTCAGACTACCAGCATGGGAAATCAAACGTGCCCCAACAATTTCACCAATCAATGAAGCTAGATTGGGTGCGATGTCATTCATTTTTGTAACAAGATACTCGTGTAACTTCTTCCTATACTCAGATAAGTCCATCACCCTCTGAGCAAACTGCTGAACGTTAATCAGATCGATTGGGGACAAATCCTGTCCTGCAGCAATTAAAATATCCGAGTAAAAACAATGGACACAAAACAACAAACCTCTCAGTACAAAGAACATGTGAAACCAACCCATAGATGCCTTTGCAGCCTCAACAACTTCTTTTGCCTTATCTTCATCCCCAAGTATTTCTGTTAACTCTGGAATTTTATCCTCGGATAACTCTGCCTTATTTTCAATGTACTTGGCAACTTTAGCATAAAGATAATTATCATTAACGATCTTGACTAATTCAGGAAAATGCCAGCCATACCATTCCCTGGGCACACAATAAAGAATTCATATCAAAATCACACTATATCATGATTGAAAGTATACCAGCTGAAGCTAATAGCCAAGCATTGTATATAAAATATTTCATGGAACTGACCTGACTCTCATTGCAAAGGAATTCACATCCTTGTCAAGGGTATCAAGAAGAAAGATTGCTTGAATCACCATGTTGTCCACTCGGTTGACATTGAACTTAACCTTTGCTCTGCTGTAACTATGCCCTAACCCAAGCTGAGCCTTTTCCAAGTCTCCTGGCTACAAAACCAAGGCGATTAGTCTGCAATTAACAGCAATTGCAGATGCAAAAACTAATCAAAAATTAACTCAAAACAGGATTATTTTTTTCCACACCTTCAAATCCTTGAGAAATCTATCGAAATGAAATCTGACTCCACGGAGAAGCTCAAGAACAAACTCATTACTCTGGCAAGGTATCTTCGTCTCTTCAAAGATATGAGATCCAATTTTAGGCTCTGAAACCCCCAAACTATATTTCGGCTTCTTGCCTTCCTTAACTTTCGGAAGATTGAGCTCCAAGAAGTTCCTAAGCTCTTCAGTCATAACTCCTGCCATCATCACCAAAAATGTCAGGAAAATTCACAAGGCTGTCATGAGACGGCACCATTTTCACCAACACACTCAACAGCATTACACTGCCTAATTTCAATACCATCCCACAATTAGCAAAAATAATTCAACAACTTCGTCCTAACCAAATTACTCGGCACATTTTCTTCACAGCAAATACTAATAACAAAAAAATGACAGGAGCGAAGAATAAAAAATACAACGAAGCAGCAGTTTTGCTACAGTAACCACAACACGACATCTGAAACAAATTACACATCGGATCTCCGAACCTTCAGAAACGGAGTTACACTGGTTGAGAGCATCGAGCGCCGACTCAAATGGATAAAAAGCCGTGAGCTGCACAACCTTCCCAAACCGGTTAAGGTCGAGAACAGAGCTCCTGACCGCCTCGATGTTCTGCCCGATTTCATCCAAACCGTGCGCGTGGAACAAGGCGTAGCCCGAAGCGGCCTCGTACAGCAGATACACAGACATCCCGGCGGCTGAAGAGAAATAAGATGACAAGATGCTCACCCTCCGAGCTCCGGTAGCAAGAAGGCTCGTTAGGGTTTTATACGAGGTTGTTCCTTCCTCGTTAGGGTTTAGGGTTTCTATCACGAATTCTCTCCCAGTCAAAAAATGGAGCTCATTCGGAGCCCCGTTAACGGGCGGGTTTCAACCCGTACCCGCGCTTCAGCGACATCTCAGCCCAAGAAATCCAGTCCGCTCCATCCAGCCCAGTCACCGTATCACGTGATCATCACGTGCGGGAGATTGTTCTGCCGTTGCTGCGGAAAGATGGTTCAGCGTGGGATGGATAAGGAAGATATTTTCATTTTTTTCAGGCGTTGTTGATTTGTGCTTGTGGGGTTTATATTTCCCGCTTCGACCTGCAAAACCCTGAAGCGCATTTTTGTGGATTGTTGGGGGAGTTGAATTAGGGTTTGTAGTGTAGGCGGCTGCAGTGTTTGTTTTCTGAGCAATGGCGACGTTTGCGGCGCTGTCTATGTGTCCGTGTAGCCTCCCGTGTCGGCCCAGGGTTGGCAGGCGCTCTATTTGGTGCTCCGTTGTGTCCACTCCAGCTCTAGGTATCTTGTGAAGTAAAGCTTGTTTGGTTGTTGTTTGGAATTTGAACAAAAATTTTAAGAATTTGATGAGAGAATTGAAATGGTTGGTTTGTTAAAAGATAATGATCTTGCTGAGTCTGGAGATTTTGGGGCTTGTTTTATTGATAGTGATAGTAAAGTGAAATTAGTTTAGGGATCAATTCAGGAGCTCTGGTTTTTCGATTTGCCTAAGTAAAAAGATTACCCAATGATGAATAGTTGTCAGCAGTGTTTCTAAATATTGCTGACGTGTCGCTAATGAAGTAATGATAGAATAGATTGATGTTCTATGCGCTGACTCAACTTTGTATTATTATTACGGGATTTAGAATGAATGTGTGTAGAAGCTGGAGAGGAAAACTGGTTTAGTTTAATTGAAAAAAGGACAATTGTTTGCTTTTGTGTTCCCATATGAAGTTTGTTTAGTTGGAGGAGATCATGGTGCTTTGTTCTGTTGCTGAAGGTGATCGCTGAGTATGGACTTTTCATTTTGTTTAGGTACACAAGGCTCTAAAGCACCACGCAAAAGATCACCGAGATTGGAAGGTGTCGGAAAGAGCATGGAAGATTCAATTCAACGAAAGATGGAGCAGTTTTATGAAGGAGCCAATGGGCCACCAATCCGTGTACTTCCCATCGGTGGTCTCGGTGAAATTGGAATGAATTGTATGCTCATTGGCAATTATGATCGATATATACTCATTGATGCTGGTGTCATGTTTCCTGAGTAAGTTGTCTGCCATTTGTTAAAGTTCTTGGTGTTAAAATCTTGAAATTCTACTTATTCATGAACACATTTGTTATTCCATGACAATTATATCAAATGGCTGTTGGTTCAAAGTGGACTTTACTAACCTATCAGCTCTCTTGCTAGAGCTATATCCAAAGACTTAGGGCATGCAAAGTATTGTTTTCCAATTCGAATCATACTATGGAAGACAGCTTCACACAGTTGATTTTGTTTTTTGGAAAATTTAGTGTCATTCCAAAAAAGAGGCACAAAGTCGTATGTATTCACGCAGCTGATTTTCTTTTTATGTAATATAAATATCTCTACCAAACCAAAGAAATGACACAATCAGCAAAGTTGGTTTTGCTAGCTTGCCCACTGTATGGATATGTCTGCAGATCTAGCTAAAAAATGGAACTTTATGGCACTGTTTTTGGTCTTCCTTTTTAGCTGAGTTTGTGGTGGCACGATAAATATAAATGTTGCTTTTTTGTATGAATCATACTTGCATACTTGGTTACGATTCTAATGACATTTAGAAGGTATAACTGTTTGAATATAGTCATCTATGCATTTAAAGCAACAAGATTACCTAATATTGTTTAGTTGCTTGTAGTCTTTTCAGTTTTGACTAAACAATTTCTCATAACTGATTATGCACTAACCTTGGTATGCCTGATTGCCTCTGCAACTTTCTTGTCAGCTTTGACGAGTTGGGAGTTCAGAAAATTATCCCCGACACTACATTCATCAAAAGATGGAGCCACAAAATAGAAGCGGTCATCATAACTCATGGCCATGAAGATCACATTGGTGCACTGCCATGGGTAAGAAGTTGAACTAAAGTACTCTGTGTCAAACATCATTGCTTGTGATGTGGATAAAGTAATTGAAGCCAGTTAGCTCCTGGTTATGTTGTCTTACATGGTGCATATCCTTTGCAGGTAATTCCAGCCTTGGATCCTGATACACCAATATTTGCCTCTTCATTTACGATGGAGGTAACATCGGAAAATCCTATAGATTGATTAATTACAATGCTGTTATATGTCACCTGTATAGACCACACCTTCTATACTTATTAGCTGATCCTGTAACATTTTGTAGATTCTCTTATGTGTGTTAATATATTATTGAGGACCTCAACTCATAAGTATCACTCTGGTGACTTTTGCATACTGACTATAGTCTGGTACAAAGCCACAAAACCCACAAAACTATCCTTAACAACTTTTATGAGGAAGATAATGAGGCCTTTCGGCACCGGCTTATAGCCTTTTGTCTCCTTTCTCTCTTTCGACAGCTTATTAAGAAACGTTTGAAGGAGTTTGGAATCTTTGTTCCATCTAGGCTTAAAGTGTTCAGAACCAAAAGCAAGTTTAAGGCCGGGCCATTTGAAATAGAACCCATCAGAGTTACACATTCTATCCCGGATTGCTCTGGATTGGTCCTTAGGTGTGCTGATGGGACAATTCTTCACACTGGAGACTGGAAGGTGCTTGAGATTTTTTTTTTGTTTCACAATTATGTACGGATTTCTTTATCCATATTCGCTGCTAAGATTCTCAATTCAATATTTGTACTTACTCCCCAGATCGATGAATCACCACTGGATGGGAAAGCTTTTGACCGTGAGGCTTTAGAGCAATTGTCGAAAGAAGGTGTAACATTGGTAAACCGCTGAGTTTATGTTTTGTTTTGGATTGGTTACTGAATACTTCAACCACTTTTATTATCGATGAATGCTGTTTAGGTTCTTGTAAACTGCATCTTATCCCATTATTTACTGTGTCATGTTTATTTTCAGATGATGAGTGACTCGACAAATGTCCTCTCACCAGGAAGAACAACTAGTGAGAGTAATGTAAAAACTGCTTTGATGAGGCATATTTCAGCCACAAAAGGAAGGGTCATAACCACTCAGTTTGCATCTAACATACACCGCCTTGGAAGTGTTAAAGCTGCTGCAGATTTAACTGGTAGAAAGTTGGTAGGTATATTTATAATCTGGACTAATGATTATGGTAAATGGTTTATCATTGTTACTCTCCAGGGAATAACAAATTCTCATAATGGGGTTTTCAGGTATTTGTGGGCATGTCCTTAAGAACATACCTTGATGCTGCTTGGAAAGATGGAAAAGCTCCCATCGATCCGTCAACTCTGGTAATGCTTATTTCAGTCAAACTGTCTAAATATATTGGTAACCAGTAAAATGAGAGTTTGGTTATCAGTAACAGGTCCATCCCTCTATTCATGTGAAAACTCTTGGCAATTATGATATCAGTGATAAAATGAAATTTGATCCTTTTTCTTTTTATATACCAAATTCTCATATTTTGTAAGCACACTTCTCCATTCCTATTGACACGAGAACATTAAAGGTGATTTCCCACCACTACAATGTTACTATTACACCTTAAACCTTATTGCATTGTCACGGTACATTACTCCTTTTGAAGGTGAAAGCGGAGGATATCGATGCTTTTGCACCGAAAGATTTGCTTATTGTCACCACGGGCTCGCAAGTAAGTTTTTTGTGTACTTTTATGCGGCCGCCATTTGTGCATTAACAAATTTCTTATTTTAGAATGATGTATATGAAATGTGTGAAAATTTTGTCAGGGTGAACCACGTGCGGCGCTGAATCTTGCGTCATATGGAAGCAGTCATTCTCTAAAACTTACAAAGGAAGATGTAATACTGTATTCAGCTAAGGTAATCAAATGTTTACGACAATTCTCTTAATTTTAGTCTATTATGAGCTATTTGTATGCCCCCATACGTGATCAATCCATTTGCTCCCTCATCTAAGGCTTTAGTACTTGCTTCTCCTCCTAGGTTATCCCAGGAAATGAATCCAGAGTAATGAAAATGCTTAATCGTATATCAGACATTGGATCAACCATAGTGATGGGTCGGAATGAGGGATTGCACACTTCTGGCCATGCCTATCGGGAGGAGTTGGTACTATTTTTTGTTTTCAAAAGAAATTTTATCCAACACTGACATTTTTTATTGCACCATTCATCCCAAATTGATGTCTCACTTGAATGCACAGTGATTAAGATGTCAATTTCCAACTCGAGACGTTTATTAAATATATGAGTAAATTCACATGCTTCCCATAGACCAACTAATACATACACGATAAGGGCATTAATGGGAAGTTAAAGCACAACCAGTTATAACGTGAAAATTGGACACTCTTTTATAAGACAGCTCAAAATCTTTGAAGGAAAATAGAAACTTTATGTATCGTATCATTAAAGGTTTTCCTCGAGTTGGAATGGACGTGAACATGGTGATAACAAACATCATTATTGCTATAAAACTTAGATTTTCTGCCAGTTGTTTAAGAAAGGCTGCAGCATTTTTCGGTTGTGGTTTTTTGGATAATGGTACTTGACAACCTCCTGCTATGCAATATAGTCTCAAATGCAATATTTTTGTTTGTTTGAAGGAGGAAGTACTGAGGATTGTTAAGCCTCAACACTTTCTGCCTATCCATGGAGAGCTTTTGTTCCTAAGAGAGCATGAAATGCTTGGGAAATTTACTGGCATTCACCATACGACAGTGAGTAGCATTTGGAGCTTACTTATTTAAAATTAGTATGAAATTATGAATCAATAATTTAGGAAGTGAAATGAGCATGATATAGAAATTCATATACTCATATCTGTTCTACATTTGTGTTAGGTCATAAAAAATGGAGAAATGCTTGGAGTTTCACACTTGAGGAACAGGAGAGTTCTCTCTAACGGATATATTTCCCTTGGAAAGGAAAATTTGCAGGTTTGTGCGACCTTGCATTAACTTCAGGGTAGCTATAATAAAATCTGAATTAAGTTCTCATTTCACACTTGTTCGCAGTTAATGTACAGTGATGGTGACAAAGCATTTGGGACATCAACTGACCTCTGTATTGATGAGAGATTGAGGATCGCCTCAGATGGCATTATTGTGATCAGGTAATGTGTGGTTTTATTCTACAGAGTCGCACACAGCTTATATTTTTTGGAGGATAGTTTAATGGTTCGATTCAATTACAGCATGGAAATAATGCGTCCCCAAAATGGTGCTATTGATCGTTCAATCAAAGGAAAAATCAAAATCACAACCCGGTGCTTATGGCTGGACAAAGGGAAGCTTTTGGATGCGCTCTACAAAGCTGCCCATGCTGCTCTCTCAAGCTGCCCTGTCAACTGCCCCCTTGTTCATATGGAGAGAACTGTGTCAGAAGTACTTCGAAAAATGGTCAGGAAATACAGTAGTAAAAGACCTGAAGTCATTGCCGTTGCTATTGAAAATCCTTCAGCAGTCCTTGTTGATGAGATCAGCTCGAAGCTATCAGGTAAGTCTAATTTTGGTTTCAAGATACCTGGTGCCCGGGATTTTGTTGATGAAAATCCCAATAAGAGTTGGTCAAACCCAAGACAAGAAGCAGACGGAGAAGAAGTTCGATTTGCGGAGAAAATACTGCAACCAGAGTTACGAGGTCAGTGTCCCTCCTTTCAAGTTCTGTTATGAGCCCAGTTTTACGTGATTGTCCAATTGAACAATTTCACTTGGCATGTGTAATGTAGAATCGTAGATAGTTGAAAGGCTCCAGTTAGCATTGAATTTTAGTAATCAAGTGTTTTTTTATGAGGACCTGTTTCCTTGGATGTGTATCTATATGTTGTGATTTACGAAGTCTCATTGTCCTCAGATGTAACAGCCCGAGTTGAGAGACTGCTCCCAGAAGAAGAGCTAGCTACTTCGAGCTCTCTTGTAGAAGAAATTATTCCCTCCGCATCTGCAAAAGCTGATCAATTCTGGAAAGCCTATGTCACATCTCCCTCAGAGGAGGCTGGAACCAGTGAAGACGAATCTGAATCTTCAGATACAGAAATAAAATCTTCCAAGTCTGTGAAACGAAACCGATGGAAAACTGAAGAAATAAAGATGTTAATCAAGATGCGAGGTGAGTTGCACGAACAGTTTCAAGTCGCAAAGCGTCGAATGGCACTTTGGGAAGAGATATCCGCAAACTTGGTCTCCGGAGGCTTTGATAGAACTCCAGGGCAATGCAAATCCCTCTGGACATCCTTAGTTCAAAAATACGAGGTGCTGCCTTTTCTCCAATTCTGAGATAGTTTTGATGAGGCATTTGAATCAACTCTCACTCTCACCCCCATTCAGTGCTTTATCATATTTAGTTTTTGTGTAGCAGGAGAGCAAGAGTGGGAAGAGAAGCAAGACAAGCTGGCCTTACTTCGATGATGTCGATGCAGTTCTGTCAAATGCCACCAACTAATTTTTGCGGCAAGTTACCCAAGCTACCTGTTACTCAGTGACCTCAAAAATTTCATCACGTTGACGAAGCCAACACAAGAAGGCAACCTGGGACTCGTCGTGATGTGTTAATTTTTCTTCTGCAAGATGTCACAACGTTAAAAAGCACGGTCAGGCGCGGCCGGATAATCTTTCTGACCAGCTCATATAAAGAAGCAGTCTCTGTATACCATTGAGAAAATTTTGCGCATTGCAGATGCAGTGCCACGAGCATTCTTGATTTACAGAAATGATCTTACTTGGAAGAAGATTAGAAAAAACGAGTGTATTTTTTTTGTTATTAACTAAATCGATTTAATTTGATGTAAAAGTGCCCGAATACCAAACTCTTTGTTTACAGTATCTGTATAAAAATACGTAAACCGTTCACTCACCCGGTCGACCCCTAAAAAAACACCGCCGTTTCGTTCCATAACTACAATCGCCTTAACAAAAAAAATAAAAAATAAAGCAAAGTAGTAGTGTGAAGTTATGTGATTTTTTTTGTTTGTTTTGGCCTTGTGACCACGAAACCCTGAAGTGCATTTTTTGTAAATTCCGACAGCTCTCCTGCCAGAGGTATATATAAAGACTTAGATCAGGTTCAGGCGTTCAAAGTAATGTTTTCCGATTCGAATCATATATATTATGGAAGAAATTTCTCACAGTTGATTTTCTGTTATGTAACATAAATATCTCCTCCAAACCAGAGCCAGCAAAGTTGGGTTTATGTATCTGCAAAGCCAGCAAAAATGGAACTTTATGGCACTGCTTCGACCTCCTTTTATGGCTGAGTTTGTGGAGGCACGACAATATTAAGGTTACGATTCTAATGACATCCAAGAAGGTATAACTGTTTGAATGTAGCTTGCACATGCATTTAAAGCAACGAGATAACTTCGTATTATCCAGTTTGCTTGTAGTCTTTTGACTGAACAATTTTCTTATCTGACTATACTCGAACCTTGCTATGCCTGTGCAACTTTCTTGTCAGCTTTAGGGAGCTAGGAGTTCAGGAAATTATTCCCCACACTACAAGTTGAATTTTTGGGTCGACTCATATTGGATTGTATCCCTATTATGACTCAAAAGCTCAAATTTATAAGTCATGGTTCAACAATCCAATATAAGTCACCTCCTCTTCTCTTCACTAGCCGATGTGAGACATTTCGTCAAGTGATTACTCCAAACTACAGTCATAAAATAAAAGTAGTCATCATAACTCATGGCCGTGAAGATCACATTGGTGCATCATTGTTTCAACAGCCCCACAGTCGAAAGACTACCTGCTCCAGGAATTGAAGAAGAGCCTGGCTAGCTACTTCAAGCTCTCTTGTAGAAGAGAGACTGTTTCCTCCATTTCTGCAAGAGAAATTTTTGGGTGGATCGTGTTCACCATGTGGCGGTGGACATTACCAATGGGGACTCACCACATGACGTGTTGAAAAGTCAACAATACTTTCAAACCAATGATAAATTGTCATGTGTAATTTTGACTTTTCAACGCGTCACGTGACGACTCTCAAGTTGTGGTGTCCACGACTACGTGGTGGACACAGTACAACCACGAATCACTCTATAAAAACCACGAATAAGTATCACTGGCGGCCGACTATAAGCTGACTTTGCTGCACGACATCTGCATAAGAGTACGTTACGTCAATAGTCGCTCACCCTTGTGTAAAACGCCGCCGTTTCGCTCCATGACCACAACCCAGTATGTTTCTTTCTCCTCAAGCCATAAATAAACTAAATAAAAAACAAAGCAGTGTGCTTCGTTTGGTTGCTCTTCCCTTCAAAGCGATCCGTCGCGAGCTCGTCAGATTGCATTCTCCTCCTCCTCCAAGTCCAGGTCAGCACATCTAGGGTTTCCGATTTCCCCCCAGCCTATTCAATCGCCCATTATTCACTCCGTCTGTGTTTCGGAATTAACTGTGTAGTCGATCTGACGCCATCAATTTTGCTCCAACACTGTTCCCAAATTCACTGATTCGGTTGACGCCTTTATCTGTATAATATCGTTCTAGCCGAACACTGAATGCTGTAAAACTTACTAGTACGTGTATTGCGTAATTAGGGTTTTTTATGGTACGCTGTGGTTCATAAAACTGGGATTCATGAAAAAATAGCTGATTGTGAAATGTAAGTCTGTGTTGGAAACTGACTAGATTTCTAAATATGAAGATGGAAGTTATAATCAACTTATTTAGAAGGTGATTAATATTAGGAATGTTATTGTTGGTAGGTTACTAAATTATTGTTTTGGTTTGATTTAGTATTAGTACCCTAGTCCTAGTGATATGAGTAATTTGAGAGACTCAGTGGGAGTCATCCAGGAGAATTCATGAGGGATTCTTCTTGAGTGATGTAGACTTTTTTGTAGGTTTTTTGTTAGAGAAAACCTATGAGAGAATTGAGTGGTCTGTATTCAAGAGTGGTGAGAGGTGAGTCTATTCTTATAATACATATCTATCAATAGTGGAGATCGTGGACGTAGGCTCTGTTGGAGAGCTGAACCACGTTAAAAAATATCGTGTGTTTCTTTCGGCCTTTATTCATATTATTGTGTGTTGGTGCGTGTTATTGGTGTGAGTATCTCGTGTCGATGTTTCGCTGCGTGTGCCGGGTTGAGAGGAGAGGTCTCCACCCTAACAGTATGAAAGTCTATTGTTATGAGTATGTTTTGTTGTGTGTGTTTGTTTTCTGATTTTGTGTTGCGTTTTACAGGTAAATGATGAAGAATGTTGATTTCAGTGGCCTTGAGCCCCTTTCGATTCAAGCTGGGCCGAGTGATGACCTTGCTTCTGGAATATATGCCCAAGATAAGTCATTCGAGCTTCCTAGTTCTACCAATGTGAGTGATCTGAATTTTTATAACTCCACTTTCCACGTTTACAGTCAGTTGCGTTTCGTGTTATTTACTATTGGGGCGTGTTTCAGTTTGATGGCTTCCTCAAAGAAGCCATACAGATGGTGAAGCCTGCTAAAGGGACAACCACTCTGGCTTTTATTTTTAAGGAAGGTGTCATGGTCGCTGCTGATTCCCGAGCTAGCATGGGAGGATATATCTGTATGCTTCACACTCTCTAATATTCTAATGTTATGTGTGTTACTATTTTTGTATGTATTTATGATTTAATGCGTCTAATCTCTCTCTTGTAGCCTCTCAGTCTGTCAAGAAAATTATTGAGATTAATCCTTACATGCTTGGGACAATGGCTGGTGGTGCTGCTGACTGCCAGTTCTGGCATAGAAATTTAGGCATCAAGGTAATAGTTGAATCTTATTTTGTAGGATCGATATTTCGATGCATGGTGGCTTGTGTTACATGGAATAGGATTCTATGTATCCCGAATATCAGACCATGTTTGTTTGTTCGGTAAAAATGGCCAAGCTGTATACTTTTCCACAATGGGTCTTACATGAACTTAATATCATGTCTTTTGGCATCATTACAAGTACCATTTTCTAATAACTCATTGACCCCTTTATGGTAGTGAAAAGCTTTTATGTAACTGATTGTATTGTAAGTTTTGCTAAGTGCATCAGCTTAGTTTTGGTGCATCACTTCACATCTATACAAATGCGCAAAATGCCTCCTTATTTGGTCTTCCGGGCTTCGAAAAATTAGTTTTTGGTGATCTCTCATTATGCTTCTTTTATAATTGCACTTTAAATGCCTACTAGATATTCGTCAGGCATGTGAAAATCCGTGTTTATCCAATTAATGTTCTGTAAGTCAATTTTGATCACAGTGTCGGCTGCATGAATTGGCAAACAAGAGAAGGATATCTGTCACTGGAGCCTCAAAGCTGCTTGCCAATATTCTATACTCTTACCGTGGAATGGGTCTATCTGTTGGAACTATGATCGCCGGATGGGATGAAACCGTAAGTGACAATGTCATCGTGACTGTTGCTAAGCCTGCAATTTATATCTGCTCAATTCAGAAACAGATAGAATCAATCAGCGATTTGTTATCTGTACCATTCCCAGGGTCCAGGACTGTACTACGTTGACAGTGAAGGTGGAAGGCTGAAAGGCAATCGATTTTCTGTTGGATCCGGCTCACCGTATGCCTATGGTGTCCTTGATAACGGGTTAGCTTTACGTCTTGGCGCCTCGATCCAAGCGCAATCATGCACACTTTTTATATTCTCAAATTATCATCCGTCTTAAACAGATATCGCTATGACATGTCAATTGAAGAGGCTGCAGAACTAGCCAGGCGGGCAATCTATCATGCTACCTTCCGTGACGGAGCTAGTGGTGGAGTTGCCAGCGGTACGTTGTCCTTCCTTAACATATACTTGCCCACTTGTGCTGTTCTAAATCCATTATTGTGAGAGCAGTAAGCATTGAAATAGCTGTTTTGTTCAGTTTACTATGTAGGGCCAACTGGGTGGAAGAAGCTATCTGGTGATGATGTCGGGGAGCTCCACTACAAATATTATCCAGTTGTCAGCTCTGTGGAGCATGAGATGGCCGAAGTTTCCATTGCTTGATACTATCACAAAGGGACATGAAACTGCATTCATGCAAGTCTCTCCACTAGCTCGCTCTGCTTCGAACTGCTGCCTGAAATTTGAAACAAACTGCTGTACGTTAGTTATTTCGTTAAGCATCGGTCTTGGAAATTTCTTTCATCCGCAGTCTCATGTAGTTAGTGTGAAGTAAGAAAAGCAGACTTTGTAAGCATTGTTTGTTTGCACGAGAAGCGACTTTATGGCATACATGAGTCTGACTGATGGCCTGAAAAGGGATTAGCGACTGAAAGTCAACCGCCATGGAAACAGCCTAAAGCATAGTGATAACTACAATAGTGAACTGCTAGCCAAGACAAACATTTGACTCGAATGATTTTCTTAATGTCAGGCAAGTCAGGTGGAGACTGTTGTCATTTACAATGGGATGATGTAGGAAATGAAATAGATTAGGCATCAAAATGTTCGAGCTCAAATTGTTAAAAAAAAGTTTGATTTCAAGTGTTAATCAAGTTAATTGAATTGAAATAGCTTAACCAAATTAATTGGATTTAATTAATCGATTAAAAATTAAAAGAAAAATAGTTAAGTTAGTTCGATTGTCGAAGAAATATTCTTGGGTTCAGCTGTTCCGGTTAGCAAATTAGGCAGGAATAAAGTTATTAATTTAAAAATAATATTTATATAGTCAAACTTTTTATTTAGTTCAATTATCAATGTAAAATTTTAAATTCTGTTCGGGTACAAAAAAGCTATTAGTTTAACCGACTTATCGGTTACCCGCTTGTTTTATGATGAGTTATGGCTCTGAGTCATATGATTATTTACGACGGCCATTTTAGTTCCAAAGACCATTGACAACTTCAAATATTATAACCTACAACGCAAGTTTGTGATTTCAAACTATAAGTCTTTTTAAAGGAACAAACTATCAAAGCAACTTCAGGATGTAAATCTGTTTCTACAACTTTTAACTTGTTTATTTCTTTCTTCAGCAATATTCATCTGTGAACATTAAACCAAGTCTCTCCGTTACACCATTTACAATATTCACCTCACCAAGGCGTAAAACTGGTCAACCCTATAAGAAGCAAAATGCGGCTTGAAAATCGACATGTTAAAGAAAATAGGGATGGCCAAGAGTAGCCCACCCACCCAAGCCTCCGCCACAGCTTACAGACCAAAACTAGTACTAGCACGAGAGGCTTGATTAAATACGACTCCAATCTCTAAGATTTCACATGAAGTAACTAAGCGGCCTTTTCCTCCTTGATCCACCTTCGCCGTATAACTCATTCCATTGTACTAGTTCAGACATGTTAACTGATTGGGATGAAACACTAGCGCACACCTGAAACCCAGAGGATTATATATATTAAACAATGTTGGTGTATGTGAAACAAAAGGATTCAATGAAAACATGGGACTTTCTTCTTCATTACCCGCTCATGGGCCTGTTTGAAATCCTCCATATTTAAAGATCGAACATCATCACTTCCGCTCAGTGGTGGGGGTGCTCTGCCTTCAGCTTCTGCAGCAACACGCTCCTGCAATATAAGCAACATTTTTTAAATGAGGAAACTTGAATCGGAGTGGAAGTTAATAAGTTGTCCTTATATGTGTTGACAAAAAGTTCTGACATATTCATGATGACACAAACCTTCTTTTCCTTCTCCAGTATCTCTCTAATTGGACCATGGGCAGCCGTTACACACAAATTCTGTAACAAGAGACGGTAGAATTATGTGACTACATTATAAAGCAAAGTGATAAACAGATAAAAAGTAAAGCAGAAGACCAGTCATACTCATACCTTCAGATCACTTCCAGAATATCCATCTGTCATACTTGCAATTGCATTCAAGTCGACATTGGGAGACAAATCTTCTTTTGCCAATATGACTTTAAGAATTTTAACCCTGTTGGCTACGTCCGGCAGATCCACCATCAATCTACTCATCAACCATTTCAAGGGGGGAAAATGAGTAACAAGTATGATTCTTAGACTACCCATCAGAAAAATAAGCATTTAAGATGCCGGTTTGATTACTGTAGTTATCAAGAAGTTCACCTGCGCGGAAGTCTTCTTATGACAGCCTCATCTAGATCAAATGGTCGATTTGTGGCTGCAAGAACTAGCACACGTTCTGTGTCTTTTGTTCGCAAACCATCCCAGTTCACCATAAACTCATTTTTCATCTTCCTCATAGCCTCATGCTCTCCAGGATTCTCCCTTCGACCCAACATACTGTCAACCTTCACATGAATACCCAGGATTTCATTTCATAATTGTGATCCAAGATGAAGATAATATCTGCAATAAATTCCATCTAACTTACCTCATCAACAAAAATAACACTAGGTGCGATCTTACTAGCAAGGGAAAACACTGCTTTCACATATTTCTCGCCCTCGCCAAACCACTGTGGATCAAAACAATCAACTGTAATAAAATATTGGAGGCCCAGATCAGCCAGCAAAGTCCATGTAGGGACACATAACAGAATTAATACTAAGCACAGCACACCTTTGATGTGATGCTTGACATAGATATGTTGATAAAGTTTGCACCAGCTTCAGTTGCTACAGCCTTCGCAAGCATCGTCTTTCCAGTTCCAGGAGGGCCAAATAAAAGAATTCCTTTACAGGGCTTCACAAAGAAAAGAGATATTGGTTTTGCATCAAATTAAAAAGACGTGAATTAGGGCATTAACTGAAACTGATGAAATATTGTAGAATATCCAACCCATGAAAACCAAACTGTAGAAACGAGAAAGTGGATCAATATGACTACGGCGCAAATATAATAATTTGCAGTTCTTTTAAACAACTATGATGGGAAAGCTTTTCATGATGCTTTGTTTTCCGTTTCTAGGCAATAGTATCAATTCTAAATATTGAACAAAATTTACCTCCAACTGAACCAAAACAGATGAGGAAAGGCAACAAAAGGATGTTCATACTCATTCTCACATATTTAGCAATAAGTACAGTCAGATATGGATCAAGCATGTTTACCTTTGTCAGTTGACCCTTGCAAAATAATTCAGGCCTCTGTAAGGGAAGCATTACCAATTCCTTTAAGGTATCCTTAACCTTTTCAAGTGCCCCAATATCATCAAAGGTAACTCCTATATCATTTGGAGGGATTACATCGGCCAATAGCCTCTTCTCAAATTCATTTTCAGTGACAACATCCTGCAAAGGACCAAAAGTGGATTATACATAATGATTCTTAATCATATATTTTTTTCATAAAACTGACGAAAGGCATACGTATTTGAAGTCAGAAATTCATGATAACACTTACCTTTAATGACTTTTTCATGCTTTTGGACTCGTTCTGTACAGCATGTAGAATTCCAATACCGTTAAGGATGCTGGGAAAAAACAATGCACCAAGGGAACTATGTCATTCCTAAATTACCATAATTGCAGAATCTTTCACACAGAGGTAAGTGAAAGATCTTGGTTACCTCTCACATGACAAAACAATCTGTGCATTGGGATCGGCACTAGGATTCAGCATTAAGTGATTGCTCAGGGCCCAACCAATCACCTTCTCTGCAGCTGCATAAAGAAAATAAACAAAAAAAAAATTACATTTACTACAAAATTGCAACCTCATTTGGCCAAGGTAGGAACACATACTTTCAGCGGTTAGAGTGTGATCCTTGATACATAATGTCTCCAGTCCATCACATTCCAAACCAATACGATTCAAGACCTAAAAAATAATAGCATTCAGATATTACATCTTATATTAAGACACCGATGATATGATAATAAAAAAACACAAACACAACATTTCTATGATCTGTCTGTAAGTTACTGAACAAGCACAAAGCACGAGAGCTTTTACGAACAGAAGATGGCAATTCACTTTCTAATCATGCAACAAAAGTAACATACATAAAGTTTCCAGATCCACGTAAAATCTTACAGTGCGTAAATGATTTGTGTTTGCTTTAATTTTAAGAGTCTCGGCATCTCTATCCAGGTGCTGCTTCCAGCTTGCAAGTAGTACTTCATCCTGCAATATAATCAGTCAGCATCATAAATAAAGATTGAAATACAGAAAGAAAGTTTGTTTCATTACACAAAATCAAGACTTCTGTTCCATATAAGTGAAAGTATCGAAACTATCCGAACCTGAGGAACATGAATTGCTACTTTATTCGGGAATAGCTTCGTCAGAAGCTTTGTTGCTTTTGGAACCTCCTTACCTCTGTCATGTAGCTTTCCAAAACTATCCTGGGATTGTTATAAAGATGGAAAAAGAGCATCAGGTTACATCATTTCAAAAGAGTAAATGAAGGCAGATAAACTGCATACGCCAACTAAAAGAGAGAATAAGCTACCGGGAAAGCCAAGTCTAAAAGAGCCGTCTGGTTACTTCCGAGTTTTGTGAATAGCAGGCCACCAGGGTGCGTCTGCAGGTCATGAAAGATACAAAAAGGATAAGCAAGTGACGAGTGATAATAGTTTAACAACAACTCTCAAAAGTTTAGGGGCAGGCCACCAGGGTGCGTCTGCAGGTCATGAAAGATACAAAAAGGATAAGCAAGTGACGAGTGATAATAGTTTAACAACAACTCTCAAAAGTTTAGGGGCAAAGAAAAACACTATGGGACTGAAACTTCTTAAATTTCATATACCGTTTCATTCCAGAAGAGGAAACTAGTCTATCAAGCTTGACACACAGCATTTCATTTCCTTTAGGTTAAAGCTTTTGCTTTTACGGGGCCTCATTTTACAACAATTATATGAGTCCCGGCCAATTTATTTACCAAATAAAGATGCACTTTAGAATACGATTTTAACAAAGTAGGATGGAAATATACACTCAAGAATCTTTGGATCATGCTAATACATGGGGCCTTTGTAACGTGAAGTGGTTCAACTTTTTCGCTCGTAATGCAATCCTAACTGAATTCCTAGGATACACAGCTTCCACGAATATAATACTGCACCAATTCTTTTAAGATTACAAATGTCATATATGAGATGTTTTCTTGTTTTTTACATGTAGCTTAGTTTACATCCTGCCAAAGCTATAAACTATATAACTCATTATTGGAGCTTCGCTACTGAGCCAGTTTACACAAAAATTGGCAGCATAGCTTCTGTTAGTTCTTTTGAGCACAGATTTTACCTTAAATAACCAACATTTCAATATATATTCTGGTAAAAAACAGATTTATGAATAGACAGGTAAACAGAGACCATCACCTTTTCCTTACGGTTGTCATTTTGAGTATGTGACCCAATAACAACAACGTTATCCGGGAGCTTCTCAAGTTTGCTTTTAAATGTATTGTACGACTCAGTATTCCCAACAATAGACTTCTCAGCATCCTTCATGAACAATATGAAAGGAGAACTTCTGCTCTCACTGTGTACAGCCTGGCCGAAGAATAACAAAGATCAAGGGACTATGGCCATAAGACAAGCCTGTTTAAAAAGCATCCAACTAATAATAAACAGAAACCTCAAATAATGTGCTAATGAGCAACTTGTCCAGATCATCAGCTGCACTACTCTCCAAACGAAGATCGCTAGCTGGAAAATCATAAACATGGAGCCGCATAAAACATTCAGACATACTAAAAGAGCAGATAAACGTATAAACACAAAATAAGAGGGGACCATCTAGGAGCTTACGTTGGCAGAAACAACCATGACCTACTTCACAAAGACCGCCAAGGTCAACTCCATCCATTAGGGGTTTATCAAACCGCACACCAATTTTCGACAACGGATTATCTTCAAATGGTAAGAGAACCTTCCCACGAGCTCCATATGATGGGCCTCTATAAAATGAAGATGCCAATCATGAATCACATGAATATTATATGAATAGCGAAGGTCTGCCAAAGATTTCAAAGTCAAGATCAGGGGGCACAAATAAGAAGTAATAGTGATGGAGGCATCAAGCCAAAGCAAACAGGGAAATTCCTGAGCTCTTCCGATGGTATGGAATCATCCTGAGTGTTATTTTTTAGATCAATACGGGAGTTTCCGTTTAAATTAACATGAATTTTATTGATAGTTTCTGTAAAGATCCTAATCTTACAAAACATGTCCCTTTTGTTCAGTTCAGATTATTTCAGTTTTAACTGAAAGCACACACCCTAGTAACGGATGTTCTATTCCCACAAACAGTCTAACAAGTAGCAATCTTTTTAAGAATAAAAAAGGAAAGAAATAAGAATCAAAGTCATGAGTAGCTTTACACATACTTGTTGTCATCTATATATTTCTGCAGATTCAAAAGGCTTGTGTAATTCAATCACTCATGATAACATATTTATTTATAATAATTTTAGTGACTCTCGCAGATTTTCATATTTTGTAAAGGCAATGACAAATTTAAAATTGCAAAATTCAAATAACGCCTGCCAGTGAGCAAATGAATACAGTTACATGACATCAAAAGATATGTACCTTGCAGGGGATGAACCAGCTGAATAAAGTCCAGTAGGAGTCGAACCAATAAATCTAACTTTGTCACCTGATCATTTTAAAGACACAAAGTGAGTGACACAACCAGTTTCACTTGGAAATTTAAAATAATAGTCTGAATGTTAAGGAAATAAGGCTGGCCCCATATAGAATAAAGACACACCGAATTTAAAGTTATGGTTCTTCGATGCGGCTGATGGAGATTTGTAATCAGTTCCCAGCTTAGGTTGGCACTCCTGTCCATGAGAAGGAACATCAGAGGAGGTAGGGACATCCGTCTCAATGCCTAAAGGATTTGTGCTACTATTCAAGTCGCCCTGTTCAGAACTTTGCTTGCTTGTCGTACACAATTTATCCCCATTCAGACCCTCTTTCAGGTGCTCAGCCTCCTTTGTCGATAAGCTCTGTATGAAGTTCATGGCAGATAAAACAAGCCAGAATCAGATGCCTTGAACAAGAAACATATTTCAGCTCTAATCATTATTGTAACTGGAGAACAAAATCTTTAGCTAAACTCCGTGAAGCTCCCGTTGAAAGGGGACTTTTTTTATGGATCAAGTATTTTCTTAACATTATTCGAAAGAATTAGATTATGTCTTACACCCAAGTATGCATGACTATCAAATATAAGTAGTTTAGCCCCAAAATAATTTGCTAGTGCTTTGACAAGCATCTCTTGGTAAATATCAGAACCTGCAGATAATCAATAAGTTGTCAGCTTGTTTAGAAAAAAATGTATAAAACATCGAGTTATTACCAGAAAACTGGGTAGAGGCTTTGACAAACCTGCAGGACCAGAAAGCAATATTCTCGGATTGACGGTAAGAAGCTCCGTAGTATACTTAACCTGTTCTCTATGCTTCAGGTGTATGCACGAAGCTGCAATAAGTACATTCTTCGTGTGCTCACTGCAAAGTTACAGACAAAACAAAAAATGTGTTCTTGGGATAAGAACACAAGCATCGACCATTCATGCGAACAGATCTGCATATGACATTCTGATAAAGGAAGTTGAATTAAGTGGCACTCCATCCAGACAGCACATAGAAAATTTGTGAAGTGCATGGTAGTTCCAAAAGAGAGTTCAGATTCTCCTTTTATAGAGGAATAACAGGAAGATGGATTCGGAATAAGGTCAACAGACAACACTCACTGAAGCATAATTCAATACAAGAACTTTAAAGAGCCTCTTGAATCAATTATATTTCCCGTTAAATAAAGCATGAAAGTGGGCCCATGATATGTGAGTCAATAAACAATAAAAACACAGGGATAAAATCAAATGAACGGAGTAATATGAACTAAAGAAAAGCACCCCTGACAAACCTCAGATAATATGGGAAGGCATCAAATGATACATCTACATCAGTGCAATCGAGTATTCCTGCTTGGATGTCTTCCCTGAATACCGTGCTTCGCAGAGACGTTGAAGATGTAGAAGTAGGCTGCAAATCTCCATTAAGCTCATTTCTTTCCTCCAATACCTGAATCAAAGAAAATTCGGCCTCAATGCAGATTATTCAGGATTGCTACATTAACTTGCTATACAATGTGATCATTGTCAACTTATTGGATGAAAAAGGTTCCGAATCCATGCCTCCGGGCCCGAGTTGTGGTTATTATGATCTTTGCCAACCTCCGTACTATCAGCTGCTTTATTTCTTTCTAGTATGTTAGCCTCAACCTCCGAACCGTCTAGGTATACAGCTGAAGAAGATAAGTCAGCCCCTTTTTGTGTTTTACTGGTAGTTGGCATCGAGGCTTTGATGCGAGATAAGTCTTGTTTCAAATTTGAAAGAGAGGCCAGTATTGAAGCCCCAGCAATGGCAGAATCCCTTGATTTCTTTTCAAGATGCAAAATCTTTCCTACTTTACTATGGATGTCTGAACTCCCAATAGGTACCCTAGTCGCAACCTCGCTCACGATTAGCTGAAAGATCTATGCAAAAAAATAAAAAAAAAAAGCTAAGGATTCATTGGCAAAATCATGGAAGCAACCAATAAGGACTTATAAAAGAAACGGAGGAGGTCAATCTTATAAAGTTAAAAAGATGGCCATATCTAGAACCGAAGGTCGGAAGAGAAGGATACATATGAATAGTTTCCCAACAAGCCAAAGCTGATCTCATCCCCAGAGTTCAGAGCACAGCTGGTGTTTCTCTTCATAAGCATTCCGTTGACTTGCACGGTTTGTTTGCTTCCTGTGATTTCTAGCATAGCCACTGTGTTGCCATCTCGCTGATCATGTCAACAATTAGTGAGAACTCATATTGCATGTAAACATATAAGAATTAACCCCGTCCAGGAGACATCAAAATGCAAACTTCCTCATCACATCTCTCAAAACACATCATCAACATCCCAGTACTTCATATAACGGCATAAGTGTAATAACAGCATTTGCATACCTGTGCATGCTTAATCTTGCATAGCACCGTACTAACGGTCGGATCTTTTAAGTATAAGCCGCACTGTTTACTTGAACCAATGGTAAAATGTGATGTGCATATTGAAACACTAGGATTCTGTCACGGGCAACAACAGAAAAAAAGCCTTATTAAAGACACTTTAATCTAATCTAATTAAAAAAAATCTTCCCATCATCCTCTAAAATAGGAGAACCTGCACTAACCTGCATATGTTGCGATAAGAGCTTACACCAAGGTGCATCAAAAGCGGTATTTTTCGTGAACACGCTCCAAGAAGTGAATGAGCTTGTCTTGTCCAGTACAGTCGGTGCAAATCCTTCAAACATTAGACATAGAAACTTTTTCAAAAAAAAAAAAAGTCAAACCGAAACATTTTCAATCTTGTAATCCAGCTGTTGAAAATGAAACGTCACAATCTGAACGAAATCAAGATTTTCAAAAAGAATCATACAACTTCGAACATGCACTCAAACCTTCTGTAGCAGGAGTGGCGGCAGTCGCATCAGCGGGAGCGGAATTCACATCGTCCTTAGCGGCGGCCGGGGTAGCCGTCGGCTCAACCGAGTCACATTCCGGCGCTGGATCTGCCTCCTTGGACTTCTCATCCGCGAGCGTCGGCGGCCTCTCCGCGGCGTCTCCATTGCCGGACTGAAATCGATCGAGAGAATCAGAATCGGGAAACCACAAGAACAACAAGAAGTCCGGGAAAATGCGACATCAAATAGTTTTGACTTGCGATGATGAGATTCGAATCGGTCGACCTTCTGGCGCTTGGGCGACGGCGTCTTGTCGTCGGAGGAGGAGGCGGATTTCTTGCTGTTGGAGTTGGCGTTGTCGGAGATGGATCCACTTCGTCTGGTGGAAACCATAGCTGGTTCGTTTCCTCGACTCTCTCGGTTCTCACCGCACTCTCAAATCAAATACGCCCCCAAAAACAAACAAATTCTAATTAATAATTTACATTATTATTATTTTAATATTATTATTGGATAAAGAATGTCTCCCCAAAAAAGTTTCCATGTGCGCGTGATATTAATAAAATAATAGTTTTCATAAAATTTAATGAATTATATCGTAAATAAGTATATAAGTGAGGATTAATGAATTATTTTATTTATTTGGGATGAATGAATTATATCATAAATAATAGTTTTCAATCCAATTTTTTTCATCACACCTTTTTTGGAAATCGTGATAGTTTCGACCGTAATTGAATAAGCGTTGATAGTTCAAAATCTTTTAAATTTTTTTCCTTTTGAAGGAATTATTTTATTTATATTATTAAAAATAAAATAAATATGTAAGTGAGATAGATTTATTATTTCATGTGCACATACATATTGTTAGTAAATAGTCTCTTTACCCTATTGATTGTTCGAGTCTGAGAAAAGTGAATAAAATTATAAAATGTACCGTCCACATAAATTTGTACGATTTTAATAGTGTATTTTAGGCTGTGTTTGGTTTAGGGAAAATTGTAAAGAAATTTGATGGAAAATGAAATTCATCATGGATTTCATCTTATTTTTCTTTGTTTGGTTTAGAATGAAAATTTTGAATGAAAGTTTCAAAACTCCTTTTAATTTAACATAACTTTCCTTCTAACTTTCCACATAATTTTCTTTCCCTCATATTTTCCATATAAACCAAACATTGGATTTTACCAATTTTCCTCTACATTTTTCTTTCTACTAAATTTTCCCTAAACCAAACACAGCCTTAGAGTTTCGAAATTTTTAGAATTTTAAAATTACTATGACAAGTTTCAGATTGTAATGTTATGTTTTAAAAAATCCTAAAAGCATCATTTCAAAATTCTAAAATATCCTAAATCCTATAATCCAGAAATTATTAAAAACTTAAAACCTTACAAATTCTAAAACAAAAAATAAACAAATTAAAAACCTTAGAATTTATACATATTTTTTAAATTATATATTCGTGTAGTGCCTTTATGGTGGAGATGCTATTAGAGTAAGAAGCATTGCTCATTTGGTGTTGAGCGCACTTTGGCTGTTTAGCACCACTTTTAGGTATCACCTAACATTTTCCTTTTTAAAAACAAATTAAATATAATATACAAAAAATAAAATTCATTCCATAGTTAATAGTTTAATAATGGATTCTTATACAATTTTATAAAACAAAATCTTCCTATCCACAAATGTGTATCACGTTCATAAATATACACTGTATTTATTATTTCGTTATAGATTGAAATTAAATAAAAATATCATTTATGTACATCAACTTGCTTTATCATATTATATTAATATATTAGGTATGTTTGGCAGCAATTTGAATATAAATAATTAAAGAATAAATAATCTCATCAGATTTAATGGAATAAATAACCCTGATTTAAAAAATAAAATATATTTCTATCCAATCTCACTTTTAATTCTGACTACTAAACGTGAGCTTCTGTTATATTGTGATATTATAATTTATAAGTATTTTCAATCAATTCAGATTTTTAAGTCATTTAGGATGGACGGCTCATTTGCTGGCTTTTATCATTTTGAAAAAATTGGAAATTTTTCGTATTTGTTTTTAATGATTTATTAATGGGTCTTAGTTTAATCGGTTTAAAAAACTTTATAATACATTAGTTATTATGAGTATTGTTGGGTATAACTCATATACTGATAAATGACTTATGTCAAAGTGGAGCAGGAAGTGATATAGAGCTGAATCTCAGTGGATGATGACAAAAAGATTAGTAGTTGTGGGTCAGGATTAAGTGGGCTTGAGGTTGCAGGCCAAAGGCCCGCGATATGGTATAAGAATAGAATTTTTGTTATAAACACTATGTAATTGTAACCTAATAGGCAATGACACACTCAATAATGCACAATTGTTCTTTTGCTCTCAATGACGTAGACACATTACCGAACCTCATTAAATCTTCTGTGTTCTATACTGTTTTCTCTCTTGTTAATTAGCCGGAAATTTCGATTATGAATTTAAATCAAGTCATCATGAGTTTTATTCACTCAAATCTAATAATTAATGTCATTTCAAATACAAATCAACTTTTTAGATTTTTAAACATCAACAATGAAATCATACCTTTAATTATTACTATTCAAATTTTTAATACATAAGATGCTATTCAATGGAATCATCATTTGGTGTAGAACTATGAACCGCACCACTATTTTTCGATCTTGAGTTTTAATTGATCTTAGGAAAAAAAAAAGTTTAGTAAAATATTGATGAATTAAACACGTGTCACAATTGGAGATTATAAAAATGTATATTTTCATCAATCCACATGTCACTCTCCTCATGTTCCACTCATCCTTTTAGAACATGTTACATGGATGGACTCCCTCATTTTTCTAACTCTTGAATTCTTATTTTTTATTTTTTTAAAATCTCAGGTACTTATATTGATATTTATAAAAAAATTAAAATTTCAAATCAACCATAAAAATTATAAGGTTTAATTTAACATTTATTTCAGTTACATACAAAAAAATAATAAAAACATGCTAAAGTTATTTCATAATTTTACTAAAGTTCAGTAAAGTTCATTCTAATTTGCTAGAGTTTATCTTGAACTTTACTGAAATTCAGGATGACTATTAGTCTTCTTTTTAAATTAAATTCCAACATGTTAAACTTCATTCTGAACTTTAGCCTTCATTTCAAATATTGTTTTGAACTTTAATAAAGTTCATGAATAACTTTAAGGCATTGAACTTTTATTTTTTTAATAAAAATATCCGAAATGAATAAAACATATACTTTTTACGAATGATTATAGAATTTAATTTTTAAAAAATCAACATAACTGCATAAATTTAATTTAAGAATTAAAAATAATGGTTAATGTGTTTGCTTAAGGAGAGAGACAGTTTAAGTGACAAGTGGAAGAAAGAGTGATTGAGACATGTGACAATCTTAGAGTGATACGTGAGTGTGAGTAGTGGGGCACGTGACACTTTCTATTTGACTGTAACATTAAATTGCATACTATTCTTATGGAGATGAAATGTGTGGCAAGATGTGACTTGGTTTTTAGCTATCACACCACATGTACATTACCAAAACGTAAATATGTTGCTTTTAAATATGTTTTATGTCGAAAGAGATTGATGTATATCTCGCAGAGCCAAATAAAAAAATATTTATTTAAAGGCAATTAATTTTTAATTGTAACTATCAATCTAATGTGGTCATTTGTTTTAAAAAAATAAAATTACACATGGTGTTTAGGGGTTAACCATTGAATTATAACTTCATTATTTTAGTTGGACATTTTTTACTTGTCTGTATTTTATTATCCTTAACTTACTATTAAAGTAGTTTAAATACTTTTTGAGGCATCTAATCTCTCGGTTGTGTGAACTTTATTATAAGTCTTATTTAGGTTTGAATTTGAACATTAGTTTATTTGGATGAGAGGCACCATGTAAATGATATGTGTTTGAATTTATTATTGTACATATTAACTGATGTAGTTGTACCGTGTATCACTATCAAAAAATACATTTTTTGACACAACATATTAGATGGAAACTCATTGTAAATTCAGTGGTGTTTTCTGTCAACTTACGGTCATCAATGACATTATGTGATCACAGTCTCTAATAATTAAATTATGATAAAAAATATCATCACATTACAGACCAATTTCCAACCCCTTTCTATATTTGTTGTGTTCCTTCGGTCATGTTTTGGCCAATTTTTTAAAATTATCATTGTTTGGCCGAGAGATGACAGGAAAAATAAAAACCAAAATTGATAGTATATTTCTTTCTTCTTCTTTCCTCCCCCTTCTTTTATTTTCCCCGATCCTTCACCGAAGATAACCCCTGTAAAACCTAATCTAAAATCAAAACTTTACTTCTCCTCCCCAACTGAAACGCATATGACCATCACCAATTTATCCACCCCTGTTCGTGCCAATCCCACCTCCTCGTAAACCTAAACTCCCACCCCCTACTTATATCCGTTCCACCACCTCCACTTCCAATACCTTCTCTTCTAGGACTACCACCTCAGCATACGGAGAACATCGTTGTTAAAAGTGTTATACAAATAAAATACATACTTCCACTAGCAAGCAATAAATAATGATTGAATCTATGGGGATAAGACAGTAACTTGTAAATTTAATAACTAACAAAAAAATAAAAGGTATAAAGGATTTTAAAAAGTTAAAAATCTCCTGTAAAGTAGGAATGTCGAGAAAGAAAGAATATAGACGAATTTAGAAGAGAGACAAACTATTCATGTTATAAAAATGTGAATTTGTTGATCATCGATTCTTAAAATAAATTCATAATGACCCAATTAGAGTAAAATATACGACGTTATGCATAAAAATACTATGACAAGACATAAATAATCGCTTCTACACTGATATCATCATATCCTCTAGTTAATTTTCAAGAAATTTGGTATGTCGTATGCGAGATAAAAGTAAAAAATAAAAATATATGCATTAATGACCTATGGTAGATAGTTCTGTCTAGGTAATATTACTTACGCGTACTTAAAATATGTTTATCACATAAACAAACACAATATATGTTTATCACAATTAGATCAACAATAGAAGTCGTGCAACAACATAATTAATCATTAGCTAGTCATGCAACAACACAATCATCAAATTGAAACTCAATAAACACACTTGCATAACATGAATTTCATAAAGAATAATAATCTTACAACACCGAATCACAAGTTATTCGACTAAATTATATTGTACAAGAAAATTTAGCGGCGAATGACCATGAAGTAACACAAAATGTGATAAATATGAACATCCTTTACAAATCAATCTCTCTCTTTCGTCGGACGACTTCCCTTGTTGATTTCCACTGACGAATTTCAATCAAAACACGTAGAGAAGTTTGGATTTAAAAAAGAACTCATAAGAGACTTAATTCTTGATAATGTTGAATGAGGGGGTGAGACCCTTTTTATATAGTTTGTATTCCTAATCCTAATTTGAGTAAAACTAGTACTCTCTTATGTAAGTCTTCTAACTTGTTATCATAAGTCTCTTTACAAAATCTCTAGGGTAATCTTGGAAGACTTTGACAACATTTGAATATAAATTTAGAAACGCAAAGTTGAGTACGTTTAGGAAATCAATGTGAACACACACAATTGTTTAACTCTTCTTAAGAAAAGTGTAGATTTTTTATTTTCTCTTTCTATAACATCTTTAATCATTGAAATCGCAAATCACATGTTCAAAATATTTCATCTTGAAAGTTACTAAGTCAGTGTAGTCTCGAATTTAGAAACAATTAGCATGCCGCACACGAGTTATAGAAATGTTGCGCACTCAGCCATGCACACGGTCTCTTGTTGAGTCAACTTCTTACTCATTTCTTAATGGAGGCATGTGTACTCCCTCGACACTTCACCGTGCGCCCGGTTGCAGTCCACGACTCGTGGTATTGTGTGCGACATAGCATTTTTTATTTATTTATTGATCCGATTTTATGCGTCTTTTCTCATTAGAACTACATTTTAGCACATTTTCACGTTAAAATCTAAAATAGTCATGAAATATGAAATTCACAAAACTGTTAGTTTAAACAATCAAACAATAAAGAATCAAATGAGTTATGTATAAAATAAACAGAATAATTTGGATTTATGAAGTACCTCAAACTAACTCAAGTTTATGGGGTTCTAAGTAAAAAGAGAATTATAATCCATTTAAACATACATCTCTCAGCACCTAAATATAGAATTATCTTTCATTTTCTCAGTTACTGAAGTTACGGTGGTTGTTAATAGATTGTTATTCTCAATTTTTGTGGGCTTGATAGGCACGTTACCTTTGAAATCAACATTAAAATGTGTCATAGATAATTTATGATGTCTCTTTATGACTGAATTAATCTTCTACCTTGCTAAATCCCACTATTTTGAAATTATGTCCACCAAAACCATTATTAATATATGAAGCATTTATGGTTGCATTTTGGTCACAAAAACTAATGCCCATGACAATAAAAAATATTTATAATCAGTTTTAGATCACTTTTTTTTTTACCAAAATTGTGTTGTCGAAACAGAGCCCCGCAAATTTTTGTGACCGATATTCGGTAACACTTAGCTTAAGTTCTCAAATGGTTTGAATTCTTAAGTGTTCTCAAATTGTTTGGTGATTTAATATGTAAAAAAAATTGATACAAAATAATTTCATTTTTCGATGCAAAAGTTGACATTTCTTTATGGATTTGCTATAGGTTCCTCTTATTTAATTACTCATTAAAAATATAAATAGAAGCAGGTGGACCTCTTTATAATTGAAATAAATTATCTTTAACATTCAATAACATTTTCTATATGCCCCATAGCAACGAAATTCCTTAGATTTTAGAGACATGTCTTGAAGATGCCATATAACAAACTCAAAACTAGAAAAAAAAAAGTTCAAAAATTTCAGAGAGCATCGTCCCAACTTCAAAACTCAAAACAGAAGCAAACTGGATAATTTCAACCACACTGATCAAAACTTGTCCCTTCTTAGATTATCCAGCGATTAAGAGGAAGCACCACTGCGCAAAGCTTGTCCCTTTTTGGATTTTCCAGCAGTTAGCTGCGTCTCGGGCTGAGTTTTACATGCAATGAAACAGATGAAAAGTAAGCAAGATTCGGAGACCAACATAAAGAATGATAAACAGCTGCAACGACTACTAATGGGGCAAGTACCTCTTTCTTGACAGCCTCTTCTTTTTCAGACAAGATCAATTCGATGTGGCATGGGGAAGACATGTAAGCTGCAAAATCAACATGGTTACACTCATGATCCAAAATCAGGTCAAGAATAATGAACCAGATCCTTAATTGCTCAGATGAACTCACGGTTAATTCTTCCATGAGCACGGTATGTCCTACGCCTTTGTTTCTGGGCTTGGTTTACCTGAATGTGAGATATGAATAGAGCATCCACATCCAAACCTTTCACCTGAATCACATACAGATATGTTAGCATACTGATGCACATTCACTGGTGCTAAGCTTAACGAGCAACATTGCCTAAGGCAAGCATACCTCTGCATTGCTCTCAGCATTCTTAAGCAAATCAAGGATGAACTTGGCTGATTTCACTGGCCACCTCCCCTGACCATTAGAATGACGGTTCTTTGCCTGGGCAGTTCTCCCTACTCCGCCACAAAAACGGGTGAAAGGAATGGCTTGCTTGTGGGCCAAAACATCCTCTAGATACCTTTTGGCCTTGAGCAGAGGCAGCTTGCGGATGGCATGGGCTGTTTCTCTAGTGTTCTGCAACCAAATTGGAACCCTAGTTACACGAGGCACTAGCAAAGTTGTATCAACTATTACTACTTACATGTCACAGCTCTTCAAGGCCACTCTAAAGGGCACCACTTGAATAGACTACTAAACAGCATAGAAATAGTAACAATAAAACATCATTGCTTTATAGATCACACAGGCTGAAGGAGCCGATGCCCATTTGCAAAGCCTTGAAACCTCATTCAAAATTGCTAAAAAAAATTCCTCTACAAATATAGATAACTGTCTCTTATTCTTCTAATTAGTTCAAATCTACTAAACTGACTAGAGACCATATATTCTTATTATTTTCAATCCAATAACTGAGCCCAGCAAATATCAATGGGACAAACATTGATTACTGATTTCAGGCATAACAATCTACCAAGCATAAAGATTTCCACAGCAACACCGTCTACTTAGCAAGTAAGCCGTCGAAGTAAAACCAGACAGGTAAAAACAATACCTTAAAATGCACCCTGAGGCCCTCACCCTGAGCCTTGCAAGCTGAAAAACAAAACCAAATCCAAAGGTGAGATCACCCAATCCATATCGAATTTCTCAACACCGAATCAAAATCGAAAACCAATACAACGTTGCGTGACGAAGTACTTACACTTGGTGGCATTGTCGGGTTCCTGAGAGTACTTGACCTGCAAAAACCCAACCACGACAAAAGCACCATCAGAAGAAGAATAAGGACGACTCTGAACGACCAGAGAAATGGAACCGAAAAACCTACCATGGCTGCGAGTCCTCTGCTGCTGCTGCCTGCTGGATCCCGAAGTGAAGAAGCGATACGGAATTAGGGTTTCGGAGAGCTAAATACACTTCTGGTCGCCTCAAGGCACCCTCTTACTGGGCTTTTGATTGGGCCGTTATGACAAAAGCCTCACGGTAGTAACTTAGCGGGTCGAGCCCAATAGCGGACAGAGAGATTATTATTACTTTTTAGTCTTATTTTTAAGAGTTAATGTTGGTGATTACTGACCTCATTAAGAGTTAATATTGCGTTTGACCATCCAAATGGGAAAGTATAGTGCAGACTTGGAACATTATCATTAATTTTGTCGAACATAAACGTCCAGCAATGCATCAAGCTGATAACAAGATCAAGCTGTATATAATAAGAAGTAATCTCCAACTTACCATTTGCATCAAGGTGCACCATTAATTATGGAGGAGGAATCGCAGGTATAAACTCAGGCATTCTCCAGCATGCATTCATCTCATCTCATAGCTTTCATCTTTAGCTTCATTCCATGGGCAAGGTAGCTCACAGAACCTGTCTCCATGGGATGAGGATTGGTGCCCCCACTTGGTTTGCTCGAAAAACTCTGAACTTCTTCTTTTTGTTGACCGCAGGGCGGGCAGACTAACGGCGGTGAAAATGGCGAGAAACAGAATGGAAACAAGGACCTGATCATTCTCCGAACGCACATACACTGCGAGGGATGTGCCAGTGATATCATCAAGTCTCTGAGAGGGTTTGAAGGTACATCGATTTCTATCTTTGGTTGTTGTGCAAGGAGGGTGTGTGTGAAGCTGATTCTGAGAAACATTTGAAACAGGGGTTGAGGATGTGAGAGTGGTTTCCGATGAGCATAAGGTCCTGGTGAAGGGAAAGCATGCGGATCCATTGCAGGTTTTGGAAAGAGTGAGAGCCAAGTGTCCTAATAAACATGTGGAGCTTATCTCACCGAAACTGAAACCTCCTGCACCGCCTAAGAAACTGGAGGAAGATGAGAATGAGGTCCCCTTCATCTTTGAAGTCTTTTTTTTTACCTACGAAGCTTTTTGGGCCATTGGCTGATTCCGTATGTGATTTTTTTACTTTGTGCAGCCTCTTGTGATGATCATAGTCATACAAGTTTTCATACATTGCGAAAACTGTGCTCAAGAAACCAAAACCTGCATAGAAAGGATGAAGGGTACTTCCTCAAAAGATCTTATTCAACCAACCAAGGACAGTATATGAAAAGAGTTCATCAATCAACATTCACCTGTAGTGATTAATTCTTGTTCTCATTTTCGTGTCAACAGGAGTTCAGATGGTGACTGTGGATGTGAAAAAGAAGCAAATGACGGTAGTTGGGGCAGTAGAGCCACAATACCTCGTGGATTATCTGCACAAAAGAGCTGGAAAACATGTAACAGTTGTGAAACATGAATATCAAGACAAGGAGAAAGCAAAGAAGCGACTAGCCAAACAATACAAGAATGGAAACACAAACCCACAAGGAGATGGTGAGAAAAAGAAGGAAGAGAAGGTGAAGGATATTTATTACCACTATCCTCCGCAATATGAGCCTGATCATCTATACCCTTGTTTGCTTCTAAATGATGAAAATCCTGAGGCTTGTATAATAATGTGAGATTTATCTCACTTCAAATGTGCCTGCAATCTCAAATATAATATAATATTTCAAGTCGCCTATTTCGCTGCTCATAAGGCTAGCAATGGACGCTTCTAGTCTCCTTCACAATGTGGCTCAACATAAATATAAGCACAGTTAATATACCTACTCACAACTAAGAGACCGTCCATGGATAATTTAAGATGACCTATAAAAAGAAACAATGGCAACTTTACATGAGAATGAAGTTCACAGTCCAATTCAGACCTTCGTGTTCAGGGCATGAAGAATCTACAAAACTAGCATTACCACTCCCACGCTCAGTCAGGTGTTGTATTTTCACTCTACATTAGGTTGACAGGGCCGCAGGTTGAGATGGTTCAACTTCTTGTTCGGCCATACTCCATCTCATTATCTTCGAACACTGTAGAATCAACTGCAAATATTAAAGAAGAGCTTCACAGAAAAGCTCATCAGAACATGACATCAAACAGTCATATGAATCCGCAGCCACCTGATCCTTCATCACTTCTTTCGGATACTGCCTTTGAAATTTCTGCAGCAGCAGCTTCAACAATCTCCGCAGCTCCAGAAACAGCTTGTGAAGCTCATCCTTGCTCAATTCTTCATACACACACTTACGCATCAATATCCTAAGAGACCAACAGCTGCACAAAAAACCAGAACAATCCATCAGCATTTTCATCGATTCGATAACTCATGGTCCAATGGAATTTGGAATCAAATTACAGTCATGATCGAGGTCGGAATCGATGGTTGTTGAAGCACATCATCCAGGCCAGTCTGGCGCGTCAACCACAAAGCTTGGAGAATGTCCTCGACTGAATTTTCGACGCCGATCTCACCAGAAGTGGTAAGTGGATCCCAGAGCGTCTGCTCCATTAACGTCCGCTGAGACAGATCTTCTTGTTCTTCCGGTCGCTATTGCTCTAGCTAGGTTTTCGCAGGTTTTCAATATTTACCAGATCATGCCACTCTCAGACAAAATAGGCTGTTTCATGCTTCGATTAGATTTCCTAATTTCCCGTAAGCATGTTTTTTTTAGAATTAATTTCCAAAACATTCACTTTTAGTTTTAAATTGCAATTTTGAACACACACAGGCAGAAGGGGGAGAAGGAGAAGAACATGGCGCCTCATGATCTGCGGCGTCCGTTCAAGCGACCGCCGATATCCGACCAGCAGAAGCGCCGGGAACTTTCGTTACTCCGTCAAGCGCAGCACCGGAGGGATGCGCAGCACCAGGCTCGCTGCCTGGCGTCGTCGGTTCTGTCTCTTCGAAGCCCTTCGCCGGAGCCAGTGCCCGAGATAGAAGAAGCGCCGGAACATGAATTTGACGAGGGACGGGAGAGGAGAGAGTTGGATGTTAGTCAGGCGTCGAAGCTCAGGGGCGCGGAGGCCCGCAAGTGGTTCGCCAAGCAGCTCATGCTTCCTGAGTGGATGATTGATGTGCCCGATCGGTTGAATCACGATTGGTGTGTGTAAAGTTCCGATTTTTAATTTGTTCTCATTAGGGTTTTTTTTTTTGCTGCAATTTTGATGTGTGAATTTAGTTGAACTTATGCAGTTGGATAGCATATTTGTTTGCTTTTTGGACAGGTATGTGTTTGCGAGGCCTGCTGGAAAGAGATGCTTTGTTGTGTCGTCTAAAGGAACCACGGTTAGTCGACTACGAAACGGGGCTGTATTACACCATTTTCCATCAGCTCTACCCAGTGGATCCAGGAAGAAAACTGTGCCTGATCCTGCTCAGTCGTACTCAGTTCTGGACTGTATTTTCCATGAGGTTGATGGCATTGCCATTGCATATTTCGATTCAGTTTAGCTGTTTAGAGATGGATTTTATTAATGTTTGGCAATTGATTTTATTTCTGAAAAATGCAGCTGGATCAAACATACTATGTTATTGACATGGTTTGCTGGCGTGGGTACTCTTTGTATGACTGCTCTGCCGAGTTCAGATTTTTCTGGATGAACTCAAAGCTTGCGGAGACAGGAGCCTGTGATCCCCCATCAACCCATCATAAGTATAAGTTCAGTCAAGTTCCGGTGTACAATTGTGATGAAAGTGGTTTGCAAATGGCTTATTCGGGTGCAGTACCCTACGCCAAGGACGGGTTGATGTTTTATAACAAGTAAGCTTATTTTGCTGCGTACATTCCAATGGTGCTCGGTCTTGTAAAAAATCAACTGATAATGGACGAGTTGTAACTTGTAATTTCTTTGATAAAATTCTTTTCTTTCCTGAATCTTTTCAGGCATGCTCATTATCAAACAGGCAATACACCGCTAGTCTTAGTTTGGAAAGATGAATATTGTAGCCAATATGTTATTGACACTGATAATAACGGACGCGTGCCAATTCAACAACAGGTATATTATTTCCATGCAAAGCACATTTTCTTTTTGGTTTTAAAATCATTGAACTATGGTATTTTACAGTATGCTGATCAGATTATTCCCTGATTTCTTCAATGGTGGCAGGTAGTATTGGAATTGCAGGAAGATGGAAAACTGACAACATCAGATGATCCGCCTGTTGTCTTTGGTTGCTTAAATGGGGACTTCATACAAAAGGTGGGCTCTTGTTTTTTCTTCATGAATGCAACATGACTTCGAAAAAAAAAAGGAAATCCTTGATTAAAATTTCCGTACTAGTGTCGAATTTGGATCTTTTGTGACACGAACAAGCTTATGCGATGATTATAAGTTATAACATGTTCATTTGTCAAATGAATAAGGCAATGGGTCGCTGCTCATAAATGTTGAAAGTTGGTCTTCTCATTGCATCAAATATAACCGTCTTCTTGTTGTTTATCAATATTATCAGAAGTAACCGAATGTTTCATTATTCCAGTCAGGACTGCAGTCAGGATGTCTTCTGCGCTTTTCGATTCCTGATGGAGGATTGACTGTTGTTGATGGGAAGCTAGAGAGGGCTGATTTGGAGTATCTTGGCAAGTCTAACAGAGCACGGGTTTTCGCAGATAGTTATTCCAAGGTTTGCTGCAATTACATACGTTTTAAAGATTTCAAAATTTTGCAGTTTACTAGAATATAGCCATTTAATGCTCACAGGTGCTCAGTAATCTGAAGTGTCTCGCTGCACTGTGCACAAATATATTATGTTCTTACTTCTTACCCCTGATATGGAATGCCAAACTACAA
>NQLW01000081.1:2583761-2623024 GCA_002312845.1 Kalanchoe fedtschenkoi
ATCACATGCCTTCAGGTGGTATCTTCAGGTTGTGTTTAGGGAAAATTTGATGGAAAGAAAAATTTGTGGGAAAATGAGAAGGAATCATTTGTTTGGTTGAGGGAAAATTGGGGATGGAAAATAGTAGGAAGAAAATTTTGTTTAAATTAATGTGTGTTTTGGTATATTCTCAAAATTTTCCACCCTTAACCAAACAAAGTACAGTAGGATGGATTCCGTAGGGGAATTCACTTACCTCCCATTTTCCATTTCTCCCCATTTTCTCAAAACCAAATACCACCACGTAAAGGTCTCAGAATATAAGAAACCATATGAAAATCGTATGCATGAAGTGCCGATCCTCTCAATATTTTTCTGATTCATTTTCGCAGGTGTTTAATCATATTAGCCTGCGTTGTTGCCTCTCATGATGGAGTTTTGGGTCTATAATTTGGATTGAGTTCTCTCACCTATCTGATCAGATGCACTATTGATGTTTCTTTACCTTGTCCCGGCTTTCAACTCTTTGACACAACCCCATCATATGGTTTCAGGTTATGTTCCAGTTCATGAGCCGGAATTCACCTCTAAGAATCAATGATCTTCTTGCGTCTATGAACTCATCGAGTGACGAAGAGAGTGCAGCTCCCGAGGTTGAGATGATTGGATAATAGCCACGACAACGGTACAAAGAGTACAATTACTATTTATGAATCCGCAGTGGTTCATCTGTAAAAGTACAATTAAGAAATGCTAATGATAATTGGTTGTTCTCCACTGTACTCGTCCATGTCCCAAGTTAATTAGGACATAGTTGAATACCTATTGCTAAGGGTGTTTATGGGTCGTTTTCAAACCGAACTGAACCAAATTTAGTATAATAGTTGAATTTTATATCGTTAAGATCAGTAATTGAGTTTATTATAAATTAATTTTTGTTTGAACTGAATTGAATTATTTCAGTTTGCTTCAAACAAATGCCGTATAATGTATGTTATATAATGATATAAATAATATTTCCTTAATTAATAATCTAATTAATTTTCTAATGACCTAATTAAATTTTCTTTTAACATTGGGTTTTAAGTCAACCAAATTTCAAACATAAAAAGCCCCCAATTAAACCATAAGCATCATTTATTATTCGGTTCTGTTGAAAAGTCAAATCATTTTACTATAAATTGAACCATTTTAAATCGAACTAGCTTTTACTTGAAATTGTTGCTGTTAAAAAATCTCAGTCATAATAGGGGCGTTGACCGGTCCAAAATCGAATCGGTCCAAAATCGAATCGGACTAGAACCGGTTTGGACCGGAATCGGAATCGATAAATGATACGGATCGAAGACCGGACCGGAATCATAGAAAATTAATTAAATTTTAATGGAAATGTGAATTAAAAATAATTTTATTTATATATTAAATAAGATATATATATATATATAAGTATTTTAATAAAAATAAAATTTTTGTTCAAAAATTAACAAATCGGTCTGGACAGGATTTTTCCGGATTTGGATCGGACCGGACCGGAAACCGGAATCCCAAAAACTGATGGACCGAAGAACGAACCGGAATCTTTCGGTCCGGGCCGGTTTGGTCCATTCCGATCTGGTTTCGGGTCATTTTTCAGTCCGGACCTGATTTTGTACAGCCCTAGACTCATAACATATTGTTAGCTTATGAGGGCATCCCCATTATAGCTTTTCGTGAGTTTCGAGTCAGATTACGAAATGGTTCATGCTGATGTGGGAGATGGTTTGTGTTGTTCTATCAAAAAGCGGTTCGTAAAAAGATTTTAATCACACTTCAAACATCTAGTAGCTTCGTGTTGGACTACGAAGCGATTCATGCTGATGTGGGAGATGATTTGTATTGTTCTATCACGAAGCAGTTCCTAAAAAGATTTTAATCACGCCACGTTTGAAGCGTAATTAAAAATCTTGAATATACAATTTCAAAGCTGGTTAATACACGAACTCGAACTCGAACTCAACAAATTTTCAATGAACTGAACAATGCAATACTTGGTTTGACTTGGCTCTTTCACCACGAACAAATGTTTAGAACAGTAATTATGAATGTGGAAATAATAGATTTATTGACTTGGGAAAATAATTACATGAAGAAACTGGACTGCATTACTAAATAATTTATTTCCTACATGCTAACTTATCTATCTATAAGGCTGCAGTGGTCGGCTCACAGCCATCATGCACACAAGCCAACACGTCCCTATAATCCCTCGAGATGGTGAACGAGTCGTGCACACTCCCATCGCTACTCCTCTTGTACTCAAACAGCAGGGACGAGTGGTTGAACGCCGTCAGCTTCACAAACCCGTAGTCGTGGTCTCGAACCAGGCTCCACTTCGGGATCAGCTGGCTGAACGGCGACAGGTGGCTCCCTCCCCCTCCCGCCACCACGTGGATCGTCCCGTTCACCACCCCGGAATAGTGGTCCTTCTCCGCCCTCACACACTGGCTCTGCATCAACAGTTTCAAAGAAAAAACATTGATCCACGGCCAAAACCCGTTCTGATATCAAATTGATCAGCTTGCTTACCTGGTAGACTGGGCAAGTCCGTTCATAGTTATGAACGTGGCCGTAAATTGCAATGTCCACTTTGTACTTCTGCCAGAGCTTTTGCAGGCTCTCTCGCCCCATAGGCTCTTCGAAAGTCCCCTCCTGGCCGTACCAATTGTTGGATGAGTAGCCCACAACTCGATGAGCCGCGAAGATCAGCCAGGGCTGTTTCCTCCGGTCCACCGAGGCCAGGCACTGCTCGATGAACTTGTACTGCTCCGATCCTTCCCTCCAGTCGTGCTCCGTGTCCGCTACGCAAAAGTGGAACATACCAAAGTCCGTCGGGTACCTGACAACATCATCCTCTCATTAGACAAATCAAACCAAAAAAACACACAAAGGTTGTAATTTGTAAATATTAGACACAAGGTACCAAAATTTTGCTCGGTTCTCCGCAGGCACGTAAAACATAGTCTCGGCCAGCACGCCGCATTCCCCGCCTGAGTCCGGCGTGTCGTAAAAGGACCCTGAATTCGGCCAGTCCCGCTCATGGTTCCCACTGAACAAATGTGTCAGCTCAGTTAGTTTAGGATCCCACTTTTGAAACAATTGATAGGAAAAACAATTCATGAATAGCTGTCACATGACACTTTAATCAGTCACAAAAATTCAAAAAATTTGCAAAAAGTGTTTAATTACTCGAATTAAACACTAACCTTGCAATCATGTATGGGACAGTTGAGGCAATGGGCTCTATCTGCGCCGTGAACTGATCCCACTGCGAGATGTAGCCATTGGCGTATGTGATGTCTCCTATGTGGAACACTAGGTCGATGTTCTTCAGGTCCTTGACGAGCGTGTCCGTCGTGTTCAGCGACGCTGGCTGGTAGTTGCTGTACTCATTGGAACCGTCACGCTCAGCCTGAAATCCGCAGAATTTATCGTCATAATGAACTACTGAGCTGAATGTAAAGCTCGAATGAACGTAAACTAGCAACGGTGCTGGAAGATGCACCTTCCCCATGTCGCCGAATATGACGACGCGTTGTAATGAGTCTTGGCCGGGGTACGGCGATGATCTGAATGAGTACGTTTTGCTAAATATGAAGAAGCCGTTGGATAGCCGATGACCCAACTTGTAAGTGTACCTGAAAACCGAGGTCATAAGTTTTCTTGTCCCTACTTTAGCAAGAATTTTACTCAGTGTTGAGGTTTGGAGAGTGGGTTTACTCTGAGTTCGGCCAGAGGTCCTTCAAGAAGCTCGTGTGGATGAAGCCAGGATCACGCCATCCGACAGTCCGCGCAGGCGAGCCTGGAGAGTTAATCGACAGTTCAAGCTCAGAACCGGGTCACCACAAGCTAAAGAGCATTTACAGTATGAAGAGCTGTGAGTATGTATCCGTGTACCACACAAGCTGTTCCGGTCAATTGTCAGTGTTCCCGCCGGTGAGCGCACGGTGAGTTCTCCCTTCAGCCCCCACTCCACAAACGGAGTCGCCTCGTCTATGTGGTAGCCGCTTGTCCATGTCACAGTCATCTGATCAGAACGACGCAACACGAATGGAGCGTTTAATGTCCAACCTCGTACTGCTTTTCGGCGAATCATAGCCAGAAACTTACCTCATTCCAAGATTTTCCTTGAGCAAGTCGCGGATAGAGTGGTGCTTTCGGGTTGGCGAAAGCTATAGAGTTTGAAACAGCCACCAATTTAGGCTGCAATGGTTCCCCCGACAAGATCAGAATGTCAGAGCTTGTGATCGCAATGCATAACAATGTTGTAACTTCTGCATGAAAGAAAGTTAAAGCACTCACATCTGACAGCCCCCCGGAGAACAAGGCGAAAGAGAAATCGGCGCGCTGATTGATCAGGCGGAGCTTCAGCAAAGCCTTACCAGTCTTGGTATACCCAGGACTGGAGTGGTTCACAAACATGTACTGGGAATTGCACGCGACAGGAATCTACATAAGTCGAACAGCTTAAGGCTATAACATAACAGAAGAGGTTAGATTGACAGACCTTTATGGGGGCGGTGCAGATGTAGGGAGACTGTTTCTTCAGGTCATCCACAGGCGGGCATAGCGATGAGCTGCCATGTAAAGTAAGCGCTGGAATTAGAACCGAGCTAGCTTGTCACAGTTACGATATGATACACGATGTGCTTTGTAGAAGTATGAAAAAAGAGAGAAAAAAAAAAGATGTTACTTGAAATTTGCTGGAGAAAAAACTCCAACCCAGTCATCCGGAGCTGCCTGAGGATGCTTGACGCCAACAGTTACCCACTCAAAATCTTGACCCTGTTCCCAGCCATATGAGATCAGTTAGCTAGCCATTCTCAGGCAGAAGATGTCTAATACGTAGATTATTGACTCAGATACTGTTACGTGGGAATCTGACTAGCGTGACACATGCACATGTCAAATTGACTCACCTTCAGGCCCAGGATGGACGTAGTTGCATGGACAGAAGCCGAGCTGCTGAGCGCCACACGCATCCTGTGCACGCCGATCTTCGACAGGGGCTGACCGTCGAACTTGTGGTCGATGCGGGCCTCCGCCGCGGTCCCAAGCAGCAACCCGATCAGCAAAAGTAGAGTCACAGACGCACGCCTAGACATGGTGGAAACTGGAAACCTAGAGAAGGACTAGTGGGGGTGGGAGTGTGATGTAATGCTGTGTTTGAGTTAGGAGACGAAGCATTGGTTTATATATGCGAGAGGGATTCGAGGACGAATCGTGATCGGATTTGAAGATGAGTGTTCACTTATAGGAATATTCTTGAGTTCCCCTAGAATTACTCGGGTTGTTAGGAAATAAATATTCTATTTATCCATTCAATTGCATATTGTAATTCAAAAAAAATTAATAGTTAAGAATTAAGATTTATTTTTTTTATGGAAATAGTGTTCGTGGACATGTCCGTGGAGTAATAGAATACTCAGTCAAGACAACATATTTCAAAGTATTGAAAGCCTCAAAAAAAAAATTCTATTACCATTCTTTAGATTTAAAAATTTAGAGACATTTATCCAAAAATAAAAATAAATGAAAATGCTAGTCTATGTCTAAACAAACAAAGGAAAAAGTATAAAATGAGGGTATGTACTATCGAGCATTTCAAAATCACGGTCATAATTATTTGATTTTAAATTTTACGGTTCTTATGTGCAACGAGGTTTAATTATAACTTTGAAAATCTCAAACACACCCGAAAATTATTTATTCTATTTAAACAAACCCCCTCCCCAATAATGAGAAAGTAAAAAATGAATGTATGTACTATCGTCCATTTAAAATTATGGTCATATTATTTAATTTTAAAATCTATTTTTGTCACAATTTTCCATTTTATTTTTGGGTAACTCGTAACAAAAAATAATTAATTGGAAATTAAATAGTTATGACCATGATTTTTAAATGGATGATAATACGTACTTACATTTTGTATTTTCTCATTTTTAAATTGATTGAGGAGGGGGTTTGTTTAATGGAATAAATAATTTATAAGTGCGACTGAGATTTTTAAAATTATAATTAAATCCTCCAACACAAAAAATCTGTAAATTTTAAAATCAAATAATTATAACCATAATTTTAAATTCACAATAATATGTACCCCATTGTGGCGCTTAGGGAATATTCGTTGTTAGATTAGATCAACCCAATATACATTCTGAATGACATATATATATATAGAGCAAACAAGAATCCAACCGTGGTCACGCGCTACAACTACATGGTGTCACGGACTTAATGTTTTGATCATTAAGTCGTGCGGCGCTTAGCTAGAATCTCCCCAAATTCGTAGCTAAGCAAGCCTTTTCCCTTGGAACTTTGCTAGGAAGCAAAGAGAACTCAAAGAGAGCAATGAGAGTAAGAACCCTTTCTTTATCACTTAGAGAGATACAAGTGTTTTTGGTGGTTTGGAACAAATGAGTTCCTCCCCTTTTATACTACTCCACCTCCTCAATGGATGGTGGAGATCGATTCGATCATATGGCTAGGATTCATGCATATAGATTGTTCCTACCAAAATATCTACATATTTACATGTTTCATCCTTATCCACAAGGTTCCATAAGGTTCCACACTCTTCCGGAGGGTGGGCTTGGACTTCCATCTCCAAAGATGGGCTTCCATCATTCCATATCAAGTCACGGCCCGAGTTATAAGGGACAAATGGATCGGGCCGTGACAATGGGCAAATGAAGTCCTAGCTCCCCTCCACACATTGCCATTCCCATTTTGTAGGTCAACACACAAATAGCCAAAATGTTAATGCATCTTACAACTAGCTAGAGTAAGCCACCTCAAGGTCAGAAGCCAATCGATTCCGAGTCCATCACCAGTGGTGAGTGGTGCTCGACTGGTGAGGTGACGGTCTATCAGTTTTGTGGATCCTAGTCAAATTTTATTGATGGTTTGATGCGAGAATTTTCTTTTAAAAATAAATAAATAAATTCCGAGTCCATGCAAATATGCTAAGCCTGCGGGCCCTGCACCAACGGAGGAGCACATTGAAACAGTAATCCTGATACTGATATTCCATGTCCCAGGACAAGCGTTGAACCATGTGCATGTTAGCAGAGAATTAAATTTGGGTGTTAAAACTTGGAGATAATTTAAGAAAATAAGTTTTTTTACACAATAATAGGATGATTAAAGCGATAAGAGCATGTCCTATTTATACTACTCATGTAATGACTCTAAGCGAAGGTAAAATTGAGACAAGTGATTTTTTTTTGTTTTGGTAATATGAAATAGGAAACTTGTTTCATGGTACATATCAATGGAAAAATATTAGCGTATCAAAAATATAAAAAAAGTATTGAAACAAAATGAACAAAAAAATGTACCTAGTATCTAATAATGAAGTTATATATCAAGACGAATGTGAAAATGAGATATCGAACTTGTTTGATCCTCAATCTAGACCGATGTTATAAAAAAAGTAAAGCGTTGACAACAATTTTTGAAAATATACTTAAAACATTTTAATCTATTAAAATATTATATTTAAATAAAATTTTAATTAATTATAAGTTTTGTTAATGCTCAATAATAATTAATTATATAAAAATATTTAATATGTTTATAAAGATAGTTATTATATGTAAAACAATTTGAAAGATTCAATGAAGCATGTTTTATGTTAACTTTTTTCAGTGTGATTACAAACTATATTGGCAAATACTTATCTTACTCAAAATTGGACGTATAAATTGCAGTGCGATAAAAATAGGAGATGTCAGCCCACGTAGTTTAATTATGTTAGGAATAACAAATAGAAACTCCAATGCACTTCTTCTCTTTATCCACTCCGACACACTTCTTCCAATTCACAGTAAAAGTTTGCAGAGCTACGGAAGTTTCTAAGCGCGAGAGACGAATGATCTCGATAATTAAAAAGTTGACAATGCAGAGGAGGTGCAGATACATAAGCTGGAAGGTCAGGTGGCAGAGTTACTGAGCGCGCTCGAGCGAGGAAAGTAGTCGTGGCTGAAATGAAGAAGAGCATGCTCGCTAGAGCAATAGTTCGACAAACGTAGATGCGCCTCCTATAATTATCTTGTGGAGGTCTTTCTAACTGTGTTGACCTTGTGTTGGGGGCCTCCCAAGATATGAGGATCCTATGCGCTCCAATCCGCTTGCACCACCCCTTGGCCGGCTTTGTCATCTATCAACTCTCAACTACTAAAAAATGCTCCATTTTACAAACTTGAGTTTACTAATCTAATTAGCAACCCAAAAAAATCAAGACCCAAAATATTACAACCTTTGTTTTGCTATATGCTTCTTGTGGTGTCATTTTTTTGAGACTTTTTTCAAACAACAATTTATTAGGTAAACAACACAGGCGACCCAAAATTCGTTAAGCATTTATCTTACTTTTGAGCATGCTTGGAGCCATGTTGAGTATGGTTCAATTATTCTTTCCGCTACTTCATTTTGTTGAGGAGAGCTTGGTTCAATGAGAGGGCGTCGAATTCCATAATCTTCATAAAACTTGTGAAACCTTTAGGATTTGAATTCACCTCGAATGTCTAATCTCAAAGCTTTATTTCAAGGCCATTTTCATTTTTCACGAGAGTTTTAAAATTCTTAAACATGGTAAATACTTCTAATTTCTCTTTGAAAAAGTATACCTATGTTTTTGTTGAATAGTCATTTATAAATAGCAGAAAGTAGTTACATTACTAAAGAAACTTAGTTTGATTTGTTCACAAACTTCGGTGTGGGTGAGCTCTGATGACTTTATGGTTCTTGAGTTTGACTCCTTTGGAAAGATTTTCAGTAATTATTTTCTGAATAAACATTCCTCACATAGTTGATCGGGATTGTGGATGTGTGGAAGACCTTTCATCATCTCCTTCTTCGATAAGAATTTAAGATTTCCAAAACTGAAATGCCCAAATCGTTAATGTCATATCCAATATGGCTCCCAATAAAAAGTTTTAAAACACTTCGCCAATTCAGTTTGTATATTTAGTAGGAACTTTCAATTTTTTGACATAGAAACTTTCGCAATTATGTTGTTTTGACCGTCGCTTAGAAAGAGGTTATTCTCTTTCAAGTGAATGCCATACCCTTTCTCTGACTGTTGACCAATGCTCAGAATATTAATCTTCATATCATACTTTTTCAAGTGGGCATCCTCACTAAGGAGATGACGGCGGGAGTGCCATCAATCACAGACCTAAATCAGATGTGTCACAGGTGTTTGGTCGCAAAGAAAGCGAGGAAGTAGTCCGATCTTTGCAAACCAGATGATGACGCAATACCAAGCTCAGTAGCCCATGGAACTACTTCACACTGATCTATGCAGTCCGATCTCGCCATCGACAATGACATATAACAATTACTTCATGTTGATTGTTGATGATTTCTCTCGGTGAATGTGAGTTTACATCATCAAATTGAAGAACCATGGCTTATCTGAATTGTGAAGTTCAAGGAAGAGATTGAGAATACTTGTGGGCACGACGTGAAGATGCTTAAAATTGATTGCGGCGATGAGTATTTATCACCCGAATTTTTTAGGATGCGCGAACAATTAGGAAAGTGACACTACACTGTTTCCTGCACGTCACAACAGAATCGTGTGGTAGAATAAAAAATAGGACAGTGATGGAACTGGCGAGGTCCCTTCCCAAGAGTAAGCATGTGCCAGTAAAGTTCTGATCAGAGGCACTACGACATGTGGTGTACCTGTTAAATCGTTTACTGGTAAAGTCAATAGGAGAACACACTCCATTTGAAGCCTAGAATGTAAGGAAGCCACATGGACATCTTCGTGTGTTTGGATGCACAACTCACATCAAAGTGTCAATGCTCCATTTTAAGAGGATCGACAATAGAAGCCAACAGATGGTGTACTTCATTGTCAAGAATGGCTGCAAGACGCATCGGCTGTTCAACTCACACCATGAAAAATTGTTGTAAGTCGTGATGTGATATTTGAAAAAAAATATGGAGTGAAGGTGGTATGCAAGTGCAGACGGTGATGCGCCCCCAGAATATATAGAATTCATATTGCTTCGAGCTGATTTTAAAAAAGAAAAAAGCTAAAACTTTGAGGAATTTGGAGGTAAACAAATAGATTGCTAATTTTGAAAGGATTAAAATGTAGGGGTTGAATGTTACTAAATCTATCATAAACAATCATTTTCAAATTATTATTTTTAGAGGATTTCAGCCGAAATAGCTTTTTTGGTATTTACATTCCATATTTAAATGAATTACTATTAATTATGTTATTTGACCAGGCAAACGACATGTTAAAAAATCAAAAATTATTGTCACTGATCATATATTGACCCACATGCATTTACCGGTACATGGATTAGAGGGGTGTCATGCCAAATAACAAAATTCTTTATATCTTTGTGTTGTGAAGTTCAAAAAATATTATAATTAACTTTCTCAAAATTAAAATGACTCATATCAAATTGAAAATATACCTTATATACAACTACAGAATATCATTGATTGATAATTAACTTCTTTAAATATTTTTTCTGAATCCACCTTACCCACATGTCACTTTTAACTTTTTATTATACCATACGTTGCCCCTCGTATCAAATTTAACTTTACACATGAGGATGACTTAGCCAAAAATCAGCATTACTCAAGCTTCAAAAACTGCCACCTTATTGAATTGTGTTTACTAAATATATTTGTAGAATGTGAATACATTATTAAAATAATAATTAAAGTTTTGTGTATTTTTAATTTTTTAAAATAAAATAAATCAGAATAATTGCAGCTTAAAAAATGCTTCGCTGTACCTGAAAACAAAATTGTCGCTTTGCTATTCACCTGACGAAGAGGCCGGTACTAGATTTTTTTGTAGCATTGTAATGTTGACTAAAGTTTCCAAGTTTGACCGTTCAAAAACATATTAGAAAGTGACATCCAGACCCATAGGTTTAGTGCGTCTCTCGGGCCTGAATACGTTATAATTATTTAATTAATAAATAAAATTGACAGCGTGGTGTTCAAGCAGTTAAATTTTTTTTAATTATAAGAAATTCATAGTAAATATATATCAATCATATATATGAACAAGTTATCCGTGAAACTCAGCCGAATAAAAAATGAACAACATCAGATAAACAAATCATCATAGCAGGGCCGGACCTGATTCCGTCTACATTATTCCGAAACATGTGACATTCAAAGATTAATTTACTTAGAAATAGTATGCATTGAATCAGGTGATCCAACTAACAAGTCGTTGGTTTAATGATTTAATAATTTCACGTCATGGATTCACACCTTTTGTGTTATTCTATTTATATTTTGATACGTTAAATATAAGTTCGCACACAAAGAGTAAAATTCTATTCGTTAAAATGGAGGGATATGCGTTAAGGAGCCGATTGATTTTTTTCAGCACTAATGATGTCTTAGCCCTTTTCTCATAAAATATTATGTAATGCTTAGATGAGAAGGAGACAAATGAGACAAATCTCTTTACGAAAAAGTGGCTTAAAAATAACATAAAAAATTTGAAATTCAAATTGATAAAAAATATTTTATTGAATATTCTTCATAGTAATCATACAAATAAAACAGAAACTCAAATCCTCACGCTTTACGAAAACAGAGCTACGACATTGTTAAACAGAGCTTCAAATCTGCAGACGATACGTAGGAACGGCCTTCAACGGAGTTGCTCTGTACAGCGACAGCCCGAACTTATCCGTCATGTCCAGCTCGCCGGGCGCCATGTTGCCGGGCAGCTCCCAGTCGAAGCAGTGCACCAGCTGCGACACCACGATCTTGACGGTGGTGAGCCCCAGGTGCATCCCCGCGCAGCCCCTCCTGCCCGAGCCGAACGGGATGAGCTGGAAATCGTGCCCCTTGATGTCCAGGCTGCTCCCCTCGAACCTCTCGGGGTAGAACTCCTCCGAATTCTCGGACCAGAACGCCGGGTCGCGCCCGATGGCGTGCGCGTTGACGATGATGCGGGATTTCTTGGGGATGAAGTAACCGTCGATGACGATGTCCTCGCGGGACTCGTGCGGGAGGAGAAGCGGCGCGACCGGGTGTAAGCGGAGCGATTCTTTCACGACCATGTCGAGGTAGACGAGCTTGTTCAAATCGGTTTCTTCCACGGTTCGATCTTTCCCGATGAGGCTTTCGATTTCGGCTTGGAGTTTTTTCAGAGTGCGGGGATGGCGGAGGAGCTCGGAGAGCGTCCAGAGGATTCCAGCCCCGGAGGTGTCGATGGTGCCCGCAGCCACGTCGAAAAGGACCGCTTTGATGTTGGTCCTTTCGATCCTGTGCGGGTCCTTGTCGTTCGGGTTCAGCGTCTTGTTCTTCAGGGAGAGCAGCGTGTCGACGAAGTCCCGGTGCGGCTTCGAGCCGCTCTCCTTCGAGTTTTGCGCAGCTTCCTCGTGCTCGTCGATGATCTTCTCGAGGATCCCATCGATCAATTTCCCCAATTTTTTCATTTTAGGAATCATTCGCTGCACAATCACAATTCACATTTACATTCAAATTCAGTAGGTAAAAAAAAGTGCGCAATAAATATAAAAATTTAAATACCTGCGGATCAAAAGGCTTTAGCAAGGGCACGAAATCGGCGATATTGAAAGTTCCGGCGAGCCTCAAGGTCTCCTCGACGACGGATTTCAAGTCGAAATTCTCATACTTGGTGCGTCCTATGACCATCCGGTACGTGATGTCCTCGATAAGGCCGTTGATCTTGTCGCTGACGTTCACCACCTCGCCATCCGCGGATGATTTTTTCAGCGAATCAACGAGCAATCCGATTTCCTCCTTTCTCATGGGCGCGAAAGAATCGATCTTCACATTCGTAAACAGCTCGAGGGTGCAAAGTTTCCGAATGTGGCGCCAGTAGGAGCCGTAGGGGGTATTGGCCAGGCCCTTGGAGCCGTAGGCCATGTGCTTGGTGGCCTCGGTCTGGGGCCTGCTAGCGAAGACCAAATCGTGCGTCTTGAGGAACATCTCGGCCCCGTGGGGCGACGAGACGACTATGGCGGGGACGGATCCTAGGCGGAGGGACATGACGGGTCCGTAGCGCTGGGCCAGCTTGCGGAGGTTCTGGTGCGGGAGGCTGCCCAGCTGGCTAAGGTTCCCGATGATGGGATAGCCAGGAGGACCTGGCGGCAACTTCGCGCCGCCAGGTCCTCTGGTGCCCGGTCGCAGAAGTCTTGCGACCAGCCACATTGCTACGGCGATGGCCGCAGCCGTGGCGAGCAGCATGGGAGGAGTGAGTGCGATCACTTCAGACATGTCGGGAAGCAGATACGAGAATGAAGCTGCTGGTAGTTGGAGCTGCTGGTTAGTGTGTGTGAGATCTGATGCATGGGGATGTGAAGGTGGTGGGTTTTATATAGGGGAGAAGGGTTTACATGGTGACTTAATTGTAGTGTAATAAGTGGAGTGGTTGTTGATGGAGGGGAAGGAGCACGTTACAGTTGAACATGAACATGCTTGGTTGCACACTTTGACGCAGATGAGTGATGGAGAGGAGACAGCAGACTTGACTAAAGATTGTGGGATTAGATGAAATTTGATCATATTTAGGCTGTGTTTGGTTTGAGGAAAGTTGGAAGGAGAAGAAAGTTGGAGGAAAATGAATCCCTCAAAAAAAATTTTTTATTTTATTTTTGTTTGATTTGAGATGGAAAATTTGTATTAAGTATCAAAACACTCTTAATTTAAATAAATTTTTCATCTAATTTTTCATTTAGTTTTCAATTTCTAATTTTTTTAAAATCAAACAAACAATGCATTCTCATATTCTTTCAAGTTTTCCTTTCTACAAAATTTTTCTTAAACCAAACACACCCTTCACGCAATTATTGTGTAATTATTGTAGTAGATTAATGTTGTTTCATTACTATCAAAAACCCAGAATCAATTATGACGGCGCGCTCTCATTAGTCAGTTTATCAGGGGAAGCTTCTTTTTGTAACGAAACAGTGTATGGAAAGCGACCCGGCTTATGTCATGGACACCGGCTTATTTTATGGAATTTGAGAAATTTGATGCGCTACGGGTCACTTTTTTTATTCTGATAGTGCATTGAAAAAAGTTAAAAAATTATGTGTTATTTTAAGAATTCAAAATGACACGTGAAATTTTTTTTATTGGCGGTGCATACTCAAAAATTTCTCGAACCACTATAATTGTATAATTGGAATATTATTCATGAATTTTATTTTATTTTCTCAGGAAAATGTTCAAATATTTTCTATTTTATTAAAAATTTTAGTCTCATTTTTCCTCTTATAACTTTACATAAACCTTCTTTCAATTTTCTCTGAAAATTTACTTTTCCTTAAATGTTGCCTAATTGATTCACCTACACATGTATAAACTATCATAATATAAGTTGAATAGAATAAACTGAAGGGAAAAAAATAAAGAAATCTTATATTAACATCACTTCCTCCAAAATAACGATCCCAACTATCTAAAATGTTGAAAAGATTGCAACGGAAAAAAATTCAGGTTAATTTTGAATGTTATTATTAATTTATTAAATTTGTTAAAATATTAGAGTTGACTGAATTTTTAAGGATTAGGATTTACGAGAAATGATTAAATTTGTTTATATTGAAAGAAACGATATACTTTAATTTGAAAACAAAACATTATATCTAATTATATAATAATATTAATTTATAAATACGAATTCAAAAGTTCAATGCATTGAATAGAATTAATAGGCAATGAACTATGACGTGGAGGTGGAGTGTAAGTAAACATTCAAAAAGTCATTGCATTGAATAGAATTAACTGATTTTGTTTGGTTTTGAATGTCAACAATGAGATTTTAGTTCCATTTTCAGAAAAAAAATATAATCAATTACATATTTTGATTTTAAATTCTTCACAAACCAGACCGAATCGGCGTCTCAGCTATATTTTTTATATGTAAACTAAATGGCATATATGATATGAATTATTATTTTTATATTATTCTCTTATAACAAAACGTTTTCCGTAATAACATACAAAGTAATTTCTTGTAAAAAAAGAGATAATGAATCATATGATTTTGAAGGTTCAATATGATATCAAAATATATAAAAAATCCGGCTTTTTAAAAAAATTAACCTGAAGGAATTTCACCATTATTAAATTGGGGAAATTACAAATATGAGATCTATTCTTTCGTCTGATTTTAAATTAATCACTGTATTTTCTAATTTTTTTTTAATTTGAGTACCTTTAGACTGATTTGAAAAGAAAAGAAATACTAAGCTCACTATGTTAAATTCACTGTAATGTCAATATTTTAATCAGTCTGTTTTCAATTCACAAATCCTAGCGACTACGTACAACAGATAATCATAACCTCTGAGAAATGTCAGGAAGATAATCATTTATTTTATATTTATATTTCTTGTTTCTGCAATTATTTTGGTAGAGTTTGGGGTTCTCAGTATAACAAAAATACACCTTCAATTTACCTAGAAAAGTGCCTGGAAGGAATCTCGGCGACGCCGATAATATCTTCTTGATGTTTCCAACCGAGACACTTCATTTAGAAATATATCAGCCAGTTAGTGTTTCTTTTCTTTCTAAAATATAGTTCAAATGTATTATTAAACTTGAAAAATATTATAATTGAAAGCGGGTGAAAATATTTGTAATTTATCTTATTATATAATTTAGGGTGCGGTTTCATTGAGAATCCATAAAATAGTGAGAATAAGGAACTCCATGTGATCCATCGAATCAAACAATCAGAGAAATCTGATTAATGAGACAAAGGATAGTGGGCTTGGTGGGGATGACACATGTCACAATTTAATTTAAGATCCATTGTCGATATGTTTTTTTAAAAAAGTTATAAAGCACAACATAAAAAGTACAAAGCAGAAAAATTTATATGTCATAGTTCATATTTCATAGTTTAAAGCTCAACGTACAAAAGAAACACAAATAACAACGTACAAAGTAAAAAACATAAAGTTCATATTTACAACGTACATAGTACAAAACATAAAACACAACGTATTGTTGTACTTTTTTGAAAATATATATCCAAAAAATGGATCTTAAATTAAAACTCGCACTTTTTTTATAAAAGATTATGAAATTTAATTTCAAATAGTAATATTAAAAAATAATTACATAAATTGATTTTAATAACTGAAAACAAATTAATGAATTTTTGTAAGGAGAGAATGTGTGACATGTACTATGAGTGAGTGAGACATGTGGCAGCAGAAGAATAGATGGTGAGGCATGTGACAGCTTGTGATTTGCTACAAATTTAATCCTATACTACATCTCATGTAGTGGGACATGTGACACATTTTGGTTGAGTTCCTCGTTCTCACTAAATAGTGAAGTTCTCAATTGATCCTTTCCCATATAATTTATCTACAACTTAGTTTTAACTTTTTGAATTTTTTATTTTGATTATACTTAATTCATTGCATCACAATCAGATTCATAAATATGAATCACATGTAAGAACATACACCACGCACAATATCTCCAAATCATCAACACACAGCAGGAATCAGAGACCAATAATATAATTAAAATTTCTACACAGAAAACAGGAAGGGAATGACTAATAGCCAAGACCGTAGACCACCATCACTTTCCGACTTAGTACTCAATTTTCCATCCGGTCTCAATCATTATCGCCGGCAGTCAAAGATGGCTTAAGAGGCCTTCGGAAGCTGAGCGGGACTAAAAATATAATGAATGTGACGCAACAAGGCACGCAGCATAAAATATAAGAGGTTATTAATTGATGCCAACATAGAGTCTAGCTAATCCGAATCATCTATCACCTACTAAACTTTCATATTAAAGTTTTTATTTTATTTTATTTTATTAATACGGTACATACTAGTGCAAAGGCCACACATGCATATCACTTATTTAACCACCCAAAAAAATAATTATTAAATCCGTCGTCTAAGAGATACTCTCTCCGTCCTCTATTACATGTCGTTTACAGTTAATTTGAGTAGATTAAGGTGAAGTTAATGTTAGCGGTTGAACAAATTTAATGAATGAGTGGTTAATGTTTTTATAAAAAAATCCGTGCAAAAAGTAAAATTAGTAGGTGATTACTGGTGGAGAATGTATTTTTTATTGAATATGATAATGAAGTGATTAATGTTTGACATTTTAAGGTAGTTGTAGACATTAAATACGCATTGAAAATTGTTAAGTGACAAGTAAAAGTTGACAAAAAAATTCGGTTAAGTGACATGTAAAAGAGAACAGAAAGAGAAAGAGTAATTGTTATCATGATAATAATCTTATTAAATTTGATGGGATATAAACATGACTTTGAGTGGAGCATTTGCACTGGACCGCATTTTGAGATTAATTTTTTTTTAACAATTAAGATTGAGTTTGGTTTAGGAGAAATTTGGCAGAAAGAAAAATTTGATGGAAAATAAGAAAGAAAATCTATGGGAAAATAAGAATGAAAGTTTGTAGGAAAAATAGATGGAAAAAGTAAGAAAATTTTGTTTAAAATAAAGAATGTTTTAATATTTTTCCACTATTTTTCACTCATGACCAAACAAGACAAAATAGGGCAGCTAAAATGAAAGAATCCATTTTCCTCTAAATTTTATTTTCCACCAAATTTTTCCAAAATAAAACACACCATAAATGCTAGGGAATTCTTTACATAATCATCATATAGTGGTAAAGTGATTACTAAATGATGAGCTATACTCCTTCTGTCCTCTTTTATATGTCACTTAACCGAATTTTTGGCCATTTTTATTTTTCACTTAATAATTTTTAATGTATATTTAAATCAACAATTACCTTAAAATGTCAAACATTAATCATTTCATTATCATAATCAATAAAAAATACATTCATCACCAGTAATCATCTACCAATTTTACTTTTTGCACGAACTTTTTCAAAAAAATATAAATTACCTATTTATTAAATTTGTTCAGCCGCTAATTAACCTTAAACGACATGTATTAGAGGACGGAGGGAGTATTATCTGACAATCTCAACTTAAAACGTCACTATCAAGATGAAGGAGATATAAATGATGAGCGGTCCTTTACCATTAGTCCATTACCGTAAAAAAATAAAAATAAAAAAACTAATAATGAGTTAGAAATATATATATTAGCTCTACCCGTTGATATTGATGAGAGGCTTCAATTTTGTACGATAAAATTTCGAATAATTTAATTTAATCTACAAAAATATATTTCTAACCATCTATAGTTGAGCCGGTCTTGGACATCAAATCAGATGCTAATGTCAATGATGTAATACAATTATTATAAAAAGTTTAAATCCGGCAGAATGTGAAGTCAGTCAAAGATGGCTGGTGCTCTTCTAAAACAAGGGGCTTTTTTCTCAGTTAAGAGGAGGTAGTCTAGAACACAGATTACAATCACCTCTTTTATATAACAATTATGAAAAGGTGGTCTCATTTTGTACAGTCTTTAATGATGCATACTTTTTTTATATAAAAAAAGATTGGGTAGAATAAGATCAGATCGCATAGTACAAAATAATATAAAATAGAAAAAAATCATCTAAAAATATTATTTTTTTATTGCAGATATAAAAGCTACTATGTTGTTTTATCCAATCTCTTACCTAACTTATATAAAGTGTCACCTTATATTCGACAATCCTTTAGGAGTTACATAAGTTTTTTGGGTTTGAAGGTTTTAGTGTTTGTAAGACTTCTTTTCACTTGGGGGTTTAGTGTTTTCAGGTTTTGGGGTTCATGAGTTATTTTTATTAGCATTTTTTGATTTTAGGGTATTTATGATATACAATCATACTGAGAAATCATACAATAAAAAAAAAGCATAACGGTATTTTTCGTGCAGATAGCCTACCTAATTTATATAAATTGTTACCTAATTTTCGATCATCCTAAATAAACTACATCATGATAAAAAAAAATAAAACAAGTGATAATTAGAAAAGTCTACACAATTTCTCTAAACAAAAATTTACAAAAAAAAATCTGTATTATTGAAAAGGATTACTCATATAAATTCTCCTAGTGAATTCACTGTCACTAATTCTCAAATTTCTCCTTTTTTTTTTTAGAAGAAACACAAATTTTCAAACCTGTTTCTAACAGGTATTCAACCAAAATTTCAAACTAGGTTCAATAAAAAAAACTCTAAACAACAAGATTCAACCAATTTCAGCACAATTTTAAAGCATATTTCAAATCATTGTTCCCATATACAATATTGATACATAATTTGATCATATGAATATGAAATACCAATGCCTCAAATATCGTTATCGTCTTTGTGTTTATATGTATTACATATGTAATTGAATAATTTGATCAAATTATATATTCAATTATATCATATCGTAATTGAATACCAATGAAATATGTAAATATTATCCAATGAAGTGAAACAAAGATGAGATGCCTTATATAATCATCAACTTTTGTGTCATTGTAAATATTGTTCAGTTTCAAACCAAAGTGAAATGCCTTAGAAATAACAATGGAACTCAGTTTGTGAACCATAAACTTAGACAGTATTTAAGCGTGTAAGGGTGTTCACACTAAACTAATTGTCCACATACTCCACAATAAAATGACATAGTTGAAAAAAGCACAAACACTTACTTGAAGTTATTAAACTTTGATAATTCAATCTAATATGTGTATCTTGATAGCCACATATCTCATAAATAGGTTGCCAGCTTCTCTGATCCAATATAAGACACCTATTGAACTCTTATTTGGTACAAAATAGTCATTGGATCATTTGAAACTTTTGGTTGCTTATGCTTTGCTACCACACAAACTAAAGGAAGTGATAAATTTGATTTTAGAGCCACACTATGTGTGTTTTAGGGGTACCCACATGGAAGCAAGGGTTACAAAATTATTTGGTTAAGCAGCCACAAAGACATAATTAGCAGGCATGTTATATTTGAAGAGACCATATTTTCCTTTTAGTGTGCCATATGCATCAATTCTTCCACTTCCTATGACTAACTCAAATGATGAAAATATTTTCTCAGACAATGGCCTTTCTGCTGCAGCTCTACCTCCAGCTAATGACCCTTCTAAAGCTCTTGTTAATGATCAAAATAATATTGTTCCAGTTAGAAGGTCTGGGAGGATATCCAAAATATCTACTTGGCACAAAGAATACATATGAGGTGCCACTCAATGTAGTACTTCATATCTCATCTCTATTTCTCTCTCTTATATATGATAAGTATTCCCTTCGCATTACATACTTCTCATTGCAAGTTAGTGCTTCTTCCAAACCTTAAACATTCTTCTCAGGTTTTCCCATATGAACCTACGATGATAAATCGTTATTGGATAATATTTACATATTTCATTGTGTATTCAATTATATCATATCGTATTTGAATACCGATGTAATTTGATCATACTTCTCAGGTATTCAATTACATATTTCAAGCCATTGATTTTACTTTGGTTTGAAACTGAATAATATTTACAATGACACAAAAGTTAATGATTATATAAGGCATCTCATCTTTGTTTCCAACAAATAAGTCTAGGCACATGTTGTAAAGTCATCTTTCAGTGTAAGAAAATACTTAGACACACTTAATGTCTCCACCAAATATGATCCCCAAACGTTTCTGTGTACAAGTTGAAATGTCCTGCAAGAACTTGTGCTACTCAAAAACTTTAAGTTTGATTTGGCCGAACCAATGGACAAATACAACATTCCAAAGACACTGTTTTATTCATTGACTCATATCAGGCATTAAAATGGACATTTTATGTAAGTTCAAATATCCTAATTTGCTGTGCCAAATCTCAACATTCGCAACTGTATTAGCAAGAACATAATGCTTGCTCTCTTCTTTCCATCTTCTCCTCTAGTTTTCCCAATTTGAAACCGGTCATCTTTAAGGTCACCAGTCCCTAATAATTTCTTATAAATTTGATGTTGGATAACACAAAGATTAATATATTGGAACAAAATTTGATAGTTGTGGTCTGAGATGAGCCTTCTAATAAAAATCTTGTTAAACTTGAAATTTGGTATATGCAACACATTTTTCAACACCAACTTATCATTAAGAAAACAATTACTTCCATTCATTACTGTTATTGTAGAACCGTTAGGTAAAACCACATTACACTTCTGGTCAAGCTTGACTAAGTGCACAGATAGATCAAAATTACAATCGTGATCAGTCGTAGCACCACCATCTATGATCCAACTGTTTTCAATGAAATAAGTTGTAATTAAGCAAGTGGTACCTCCAGTGTGAAGTGGTGTCCATTGCTAAAGGCTGTTTGTTGAAGCAAGGTTAGAATTTATTGCACTTTTTGAAGGAAAATTGTTGAAGAGATTTTGTAAATGCATTGTCATTTTCTTAATTTACACTGTTAACAGTCACATCGTTAGCTGCAAACCTCCGTAGCGCCCCTTTAATGCCTCCATTTTGGTTCTCCACAGGTCCCTTATAGAACCTATGTCCAACCGAATAGTTCATATATTTGTAAAAAATTTCTTTTATGTGCTCATGCATCTGAAAAAAGGTGCGATAAAGATTTTTTTTTTTAGTTCTTATTACCTTATCCTCTTTTATTTTGATAGCCACTTTCATGTTAGTTACCAACAACAACTGTTTGTATACTAATTCTGAATGTACAAAGCAGATGCATCTATTTAAGGAAGTCTTCTCATATTTCTGCAAGTTGTATCTTGAAGTGTCATGATATACTCTACATTAAGAGTATGTAACATGTTCATAGCTAAAATGTATGTTCTCAATGGGACAAAAGAATCGTTTAGTCCCATCAAGAACTATATAGATTTTCAATTGGCTTGTTTACCCAGAACATACTCGAAACACATGCAGTGTCTATCATGCGTACGAATAAGAAGCTGCTCCATAGGCTCGCATTCCTGCCACATATCTACTAATTTGTGATAAAACATTGCTACTTACATCTCACCATGAGATAAATTGATAAGATTCGTTTCAAGAATGAATATTCTAATTTCATTCGAACCAACAAGTTGCTTGCTCAAATTGTTCCAGGCGGTAGCCGCATGAGAGAGGCATGAAGAATTATGCAAACAATCTCTTTTGATACGGAATTGATAAGCAAAGACACAATATCGTTGCATTTCTGTCATTTAGGACTCAAAGTAGCATAGAAAGGTTTAAAGAACTCAACCCAAACAAATCTAAATTTTGACCTTGCCGAAAGAGCAATCTTCATCGAGCGCTTTCATTTCACATAGCTTTCTAGAATAATCAACAATTCGCTGACAATACTGTGGCCGATGATCTCTGCTGCACTCATAAAATACGAATCATCAGTCAAATTCATTCTTAACACTGTTATTGCGAATGCTAGCGTCAGAATTGTGCTCGGATTCTGATTCTCCATACAAAACTCAATAGGACCCTCAAGAACGTACTCAAGAAAGGATGCATAAGTTAACCAGAAAATTAATTCCTCTGATACAATGTGGAAATTCAAGAATCAAAGTTGCTTGAGGCACGTTGGAAGCTGAAAAATTACAGCACCAGGTAACGCTAACGTATCATTTTCATTAACTCAAGAACTTGTAAAAGGTTCGTTGCAGCCTATTATTGGCGCTTAAGACAAGTCCCTATAGTTCAGAAAATTACAAACAAAAACCCCGAACTAAATACACTCAAAGCCCTCACAATTTATCAATCCACACTAAACAACCCAACTTTTTGTTAACTTCATCGCATCCTCCAAGTAGGGACCGGGGAAATCCAACATTATTAGAATCTGAAATTGAACCGGTCATGTCTCCGGTTCTCGATTCATTAGTCGGATCGGCCAGATCAAACGGTTTGACTTCCAATGTAAAATGTAATATGTGTAATTTGATCGCTATGTAACAACACAATTGAGCACGTTTGGTACATTGTATATACCACCTGATGAAGACGTATTATTAATACGTATTTTTATTAGAAACAAACACACCATCATGATATTAATAATATCATCCAGTTTCTAATCCTCCGAAAAAATTGGTTAGTATGTTGAGAGTCATATGGTTGTTTAAAAGACTACAGTGACGAAGGACATGAAAAACAGAGCAGCAGAACCATAATTGTGGCTCCTGGGGATTGATGACATATTAATCACACAATACAATACATGGAAACTGAAATCTAAAGGGCTTCCACAGGAAGCATATCCTTGTTGAAGTTGTTCTTCGGACAAGAGATGCAGCAGGTCCTTCAGCATTCAGGACACAGATGATTCAGTGTTGATTTGTGGTTGATCTGGTGGTGAGTGAGGCCCGCATATCTACAATGGCAGATTTGTCGGCGCCCATTTTCACCGCCTCGGTGCTGGCCCTCATGAACCTCGTAACAGCGCCTTTCACGTACGCGTGAGCCTCCTTGACGCTCATCTTCTTGCTCTCCTCGTTCCAGAAGCTGGTCAAGAAATGGTCACCATTAAGAACTGCAGCCAATTGCACCATCTCACTTTGGAACTCTGATAAGGCCTTGCTCTCGTTCGGTTCACTTCTCCTCAATGGCACCACATCAGGCAACGTCTCTACAATAGCCAGATACTCAAGTGAGCTCAACGGTTAAGAAAGGCGCACTGAATCAGCCGAATTACACACACACCAGGACAATCGGTTCTCGGGGAGGCTAACTCGCTCACAATGTGCTCGAAAGTGCCAGCCCATGCGTCTCGACGAGTCAGGAAGCTGGAAGATAGGTTGAACATTTTCTTGATAGTGGCTGGGATAGAGGAATGCTCGTATTCAGAATTCGCCGAAGGGCCCTTAGCTCCACCGACCACTGCAAGAAGCCATCAACAAGCATTTAAGTGCACATTCGGGTGATAAATAAAATTAGTTTCATTCCGTATCAGTTCACGAGCACTTCCAACATACTCATGTTTATGGTTCTACTATTCCGTTATTAAAGCGACTTACCGGTGCCTTTTTTGATCCAAGGGGAGACCATGATAGTCGGGACTCGAACCCCGAGCCTGTCGAACTTGAAGAAATAGGGCGCAGGGCCGGTGATCCCATCAGGGCTCGGGACATCGACGAAAGGCGTCTCGACGTGATCAAAGAACCCGCCATGCTCGTCATACGTGATCAGCAAAAGGGTCTCATTCCACTGCGGGCCGGCTCTCAGCGCCTCGTAAACTTCCTTAACCAGCTTCTGACCGTTGGCCACATCATGCGACGGATGATCGTCGTTCGCGGGGAATCCCAGCACGTCGAAGTACCTGGGCTCGATGACGGACAGCCTCGGGAGCTTCCCGTTCCTGGCGTCTCTTTTGAACTTTGAATCGTATAGATGGAAGCTGGAAATGTACTTCAGCTTCCTCATGTTTCTGAAGAAGAATGTGGTGGGGATTTGCTGGAAGTAGATGCCGAAGTCTAGGTTGTCTTCGTACAGCGAATCGAAAATGGTCCTCTGAGGATACCCGGTCGCTAGCTGAGTCAAGATATGGCTGACGGAGCCGTGCGAGGTGGCGGAGTAGGCGAAGAGCCGGTTGGGCTGGGTCGGACCCGGGATGGAAGAAAACCATCTATCGAAAACAGCGAATTGTTTAACGAGCTCGGAGTAAACGGGTACGGATTCGGGTCGGAAGCCTTTCATGACGGCCTCTGAGAGGTCGTCCGAGACGGAGCTAGCTTGCTGCACGAAACCGGACATGGAGGGGAATGACCCGGATCCGAATACCTGCTGCTCCACGTCCTCGAACGAGTGGCCCGGATCCGGGTCGATGAACTGGGCGTCGTCGGTGAAGCAGATGGGCTGCTGGCGGGTGCCGTTGGTGGAGACGGGGTTGCACTCGTCGCCCGTGACGCCGTTGATGGATGGGTTGATGGCGTTTTTCATCCATCCGATCATGTGGTCGAAGGATCGGTTCTCGAGGACCAGAACCACGAGGGTTTTGATCGGCTGCTTCCGGGCGGAAGCGTTGGGAATGAAGGAAGTGAGGGTAAGGAAGATGAAGATGGAGAGTGGGAGTGAGAGTGGAGGAGTGAGAGTGGACGCCATTGGCGAAAGACTCGATTTTGAGACGTGGGTTTGGTGGGAGGGGCGATTGGGCTAAATGGGTATTGGTTAGGCTAAAGATATCTGATTAAAGTAAGGGAAGAAAACAATGGAGGAGGTGCATGTTGGTCTGAGGAGAGGATGAGGATGGTCGTGGAAGAATGTGGGAACACAGATTGGAAAATGTCACGAGATGTTCTGCTGTGATTCGGTTGTTGTTTATTAGTGTTTGGAAGCCCGTGAGTGAGAGAGAGAACTGGCTTTTCTGTTTCAGTGAATGCTTGAAATGAGTGGCTGCTGGCTGGGGAAGAAAAGGAAGGTTCTGCTTTCTAATAAACAATGGAGGAAAGATGAGGGCAGCAATAGGGTGAGCACCAAAGATCAGCCTGTGGACGACTCGCCGGACGTGGACAAATGTGTTTCTGGGAGATGGATGTGGGTTGGGTGATGTGAAAATGTTCAGTGAATCCTACTGCTCTGTTCTCTAGATGTATTGCAAGTAATCATCTGAAGAGGGAAAGTATACACCTAGGTGTTAATTGTTAGTAATTCTAGATGCATTTTAATAGAGAATGAAATATTTTACAAGTGATTAGATGCCAATTTTGTTTTCGAGTTTAAAGAGAAAGGGAAGGGAATTATTTGTAAAGAAAAGAAAAGAGAGGAAAGGGAAAGATCAGAGGGGGAAAAGAAAATTAGTTGTTTCTGAGTGAGTGTAGGAGGGATTTGGAATGATAAGAGTAAAAAATAAAATAAGATTACTAAAATGACCCTAGATAAAAAAATCTGATTGGTTAAAAATTAAAAGAAAAAAAGACATTATGGTCTTTTGGTATCAAATACATCCCTCCCTGCTAAATCCTCTCAAAATTGGGTGGAAAGGAATGAAGTATTTCTCTCCTCTCAAATTCCTCCAAATCCACCCAACTCCCTCCTTAAAAAAAATGAACAGCTAAATCCCCCTTCCTCTTCCCTCTCCCTCCTATTTTCAACTCACGAACACTACCTTAGAATTACTCATACAAATCTACAAATTATTTTAATTATTAAGCCAAACATTAACAGCACTAAGCGTCCTCATTTTGTCTCTCACGTCAATAGTCAACACCCAAGTTTTCTCTGACACGACTATTAACTACAGTCCTTCCTTTTTGATTCATCCCGCAACATCGGTGGGGAGGATGAGCGCGGCGTGTAACTTCTAAATATGAAAAATGACTGATAATTTTATGGTGATTTATATAATGTTATGTTGTACATTGTGAATGATTGGTGGTTAAATTTTGAGAGGTGCAAATCATGAATGATATTTTAAATTGCCTCATACTAAAAATTGATAGGTAAAATGTAATGTTAGACAATATTTTAATGAGTTTAGAATTTGTAACACAAAAAGTAACTAATGAGCTCAATAGTAAATTATTAATAAGTAATTATGGTTCTATAATTATTTACAGAACTTGCTTGTAAACTATTTGTATTTACTATGCGGACGGACGGTGCGATTTTATGATGATTAATCTAAATCGGGCGGGTATGTAGAGAGTACGACAAATACTGTACTGATAACTTATTCGTTAAGATTTCTTCAGTTCGGTTACAGTTTTCATCACAGGTATGATCAATTCGATTATTAATCACGTTGACCGGTGCAGGAAGATCGGAATTACCATCCCTATCAATAATTGATAATTATGGTTTTTATTATATGTAGATGTTAAATTGATAATTTTAATTAAACTATAATTATATTTTATAAATTATAATTATAAATTTCAATCACAAAATGGTGACCTCAACTTTAAAATAAGCTCCGTTTTATACTTTCCCTTAGTATCAATAATAAGAGTTGACTTTGATTTACGAGAAATTTTTCTATATGCGTGGGAAATCACTTATTTATACTCAATTACATATTTATTTTATTTTTATTAATATGATTAATTCAAAAAATAAATGAAATATACTTTTTCTGATCCAAAAATGTCAACTAATTTACAATCATTCTTCACTTACATAATTATTCACATTAAAAACTTCCAAGTATTAAATAAATATCACTTTATGTTGTATGACTATAACTTAATTTCGCTGCGCGAGATAGTGAAATAAATATGAATAAATATAAATTCGATTTGTATAACGATTTTATAATCGCGCCTAAGCAAAACAAACAGTCTTTTAAATCTGACATTAAATAATAAATTAAATTTTATCTGACTTGGTCCTAACTCCAAGCATGGGCCCAATCTTTTCGCACTCGAGCTACCAAACACATCCCATTCATTTATATATCTCATATCGTCCACAAAATTTTTAAAATTGAATTTTAAATATGTTTAAATTTTTTTATTTATTATTAATTAATTTTGAATATGAAATTAATTTACTAATATGAATTTTACGGCGAATAATTCGGTCTAACGATAACCAACTTACTAACACACCCTTCGACTTCGAGCGACCGCTAATCCATTTCCCAGCTTCTCCACTCGACTGGTGAAAAAGAATTTGTGAGCCGACCATGGCGGCGCTAGCCCGAACCTCAAGGAAGGCTCTGAGTTCTGTGCGGCTCGCGTCCTCATCGCCGCAGCAACTCCACCGTTCCTTTTCGGCGGAGGCCACTAAGATAGCCGAGTCGCCGGATCGAGTGAAATGGGACTACAGAGGGCAGCGGAGAATCATACCGCTCGGTCAGTGGCTGCCGAAGATCGCCGTCGATGCCTATGTCGCTCCCAACGTTGTTCTGGCCGGCCAGGTCACCGTGTGCGATGGATCTTCCGTTTGGGGCGGATCCGTGCTGCGCGGCGACCTTAACAAGATTACCGTTGGATTCTGTTCCAATGTTCAGGAGAAGTGTGTTGTTCACGCCGCCTGGTCTTCTCCTACTGGTAACGAGTTTGATTCTGTCGACTGGTGGTGTTGTTATGTATTAGGGTTTTGGTGTTGTCTGATTCGAGTATATAAGCTGTAGATGAAAATTGAGGAATTTGGGAAAATTGACTTTTGCAGTGATCTAATTTCGGTTTTTATTAGGAAAATTCTGTTGAAACTCACCTGGGAGGACTGCCTGTTATGGAGTGGTGAATATATGTTTCTCTTATGACAGTTTTATGATTTCCATTGCTTTCTTGTAGCTGAATGATATGTTTCAATTATACACCTATGCATTTTGTCTCATGAGTGCTCTTTGAGTTGGGGATGTCATAGCATCTATAATCACTTGAAGCTTTTGTAGGCAGTATATGGCATGTCTGTTTCCTTTACCTCAAGTAGTGTAGAGTGTAAACTGTAGAATAAATGCTTCAGTAATTTTCCTGCAGTCGTCAGCATCTGTCTGTGTGCCATGGGTTGGAAAAGAACAGTCTGTTAGAATAACCTTAGTGGTTGAATGGAAATGACCGACCTTTTACTCAATCAGTTATAAATCATCCATACACTGTTTGCTATGCAGTTGCTCTTTGTTATGCAGGCCATGTGGTAAATAAACTGTTGTCAGGTTCATGTGTAAATCATGACGTGTTATTTTCTGCAATAGAATGGTGATAGCTTCTGTTTCATCCACAATAATTGGACGATTTATTTCTGTAATTTAATGTTCAGAATAACTTTGTCACATGCTCATTGTTGCACCTTGCACGTGTTTATGTGTATAAGCTCTTGGGAAGTGAATAAAATGATGCCTGGTATCCCAACTTTATGATTTCTGATTTGGTAAACATGTTTATTTTTTGGATTTCCTAACCTTCATGTATTTGAGTTGTATGGTACCTGGGTTATAGTATACATATGTAAATGCAAAGTTTGAGTCTCAGGCAAGATTGAGGGTTACTCAGGGGTTTTCCTACTTTTTCTCTTTTGTTGAATTAAATACTAGTTTAAGCAATGACCCGCAATTATTTGGAAATAGACTGATAATCGGAGGTTTATATATTCAGGGTTGCAATTTGGTTCACGTATTCCTATATGGCCATTCCACTTGGTTGCGAATCATTTATCTCTGTGTAGGTTCAAAGAAAGAGAGCTTAATTTGCTTTCCTAGTGCATTTTTTTTTCTTCCATTGGAAGTCTGAGCATGATGATGATATTCATCGACGAGTAACACCAACATTTGATACATACTGACTGAACTGAAGGCAATCTATATGTTGTTCAATGTGACCTGTCAGTATCTGTCACTGTGCTGCCATAAATGCACGTCATTGATAAAACAAAGAATTTGCTACCTGCTCCGTTGAGGATGTCTATTTGACTCAGAGGTTATGGCTTATGCTTACTAATCTGATATGTCAGGACTTCCTGCCGAGACAATGATTGAAAGATTTGTCACCATTGGCGCGTACTCTCTTTTGCGGTCCTGCACCATAGAGACAGAGTGCATTATTGGCCAGCATTCAATCCTCATGGAAGGTTCCTTAGTTGAGACCCACTCGATCCTTGAAGCCGGATCAGTCGTCCCACCTGGTAGGCGTATTCCATCCGGTGAACTATGGGCTGGTAATCCAGCCAGGTTTGTAAGGACTCTAAGCCATGAAGAAGAAATGGAAATCCCAAAACTTGCTGTTGCCATCAATGATCTGAGCAAAAATCACTTCCATGAGTTCCTTCCTTACTCCACAGCTTATTTAGAGGTTGAGAAATTCAAGAAATCTCTGGGCATAGCCATATGAGTGAGATTTATATATGATACATATTCCTGTTAGCCTTGTTTTAACATTTTTTGTGGGAAATAATCTGCCCGAGAACATCTGAAACAAAGCCTTTTGAGTTCAATATCTGTATTTTCATCTTTCTTCAATGGCCAATGAAAAGAGCCACTTTGTTATTAATCTCCTGAGATTCTTACCCACGTTGACTTATATACTTCTGATGGTTCATATCAGTTTTGTGAAGCTAGTGATTATGCAAGCCAGAGTCTTCAGACCATTTACCTGTTCAAATTTGCTTCAGCTGCTAGTGAACCTTACATTTTTGCTCAAAGCAAAATTTTGCATTCAAAAACCTTATTGATGGATGCAGAAGATATAGGTGCCTGTTAAGCTGGCAGTGACTCCCTGGTGCAAATTGAAGAATGAACAGACAATCTCACAGAATGTGGATGTCAGAATCGCTCGAGGTACTATTTATTTCTCACATGGAATATCTTGTTTGCAGTTAGTTAGCAAATAAAGCATGTATTACCTCTTAATGTTATAGAAGTTCAAAACTTAAACGCCTCTCCCTGAATCCACACCCTTGTTCGTCTAAAGCTATGAATTGTGATATGCTATTAAAAAGAACAAAAAACTGTCTGAAACAGCAGAAGTAAAAGAATTGTTGGTAAATTTTACTTACAACAAGGAATTGGAAGAAGAATAAGAAAAACGACAACATATGCAAGATAGGGGGGACAATATGCAATGTATGGGCCTAAGGGGTGATGGGTACTTAGGTCAATCTACAGCAAATTTTGTTTACATTTCCATACCGATCTTGCTCGGACTATCTCATCTTTGTTGTTTTGCATTTGCAGTAAGTGTACACTTTCTAGCTGTTTTCTGGTAGAGTTATCCGCGCAGTTGGCTATTTTCTCCTTTATGCTCGTCAAGGATTGTAGTAAATCAGACTGACGACATTCACGTCGGTACTCCAGCGTCATGCTTGCTAGGTAATAGTTTTCTAGCACTCTTATTGGCACACTCTGCAAAAACCAGTAAATAGCCACACCAAAATTTAGTCCCATCGTCAGGCTGACTGTACAAATAACGAGTGTTTCCGACCCTTTTTACATGGTACCTACAGTGTTGTTTGCAACTTATCCAAGTACTCTACTTATCTCTTTTTTTTTTCTTTCTCGTGAAATTGTAGACATTGTTTCCGCCTAGATACATAGTTGCAGAGTGGTTGTCTAATAGAAAGTTTACCTCTAGAATCCATCCAATGTACTTGACGTTGTTTACATGTTGGTTGGCATCCATGTCACTCCATCTTGGCTGATTGCAGGATTGACACAAGTGCATCAGTTGCAATTATCTTGTTAATGAACAGGTTTGTTAACTTATCATGTCTGAAAAACTTACTTCCAAATCTTGTCTAATCCTTTCTGCAGTTTCATCATCGAGTTTATCTATTTTTTCGCTGTCATTATCAGCTATTGCAATAGAAAGTCGGCTGGTGAAAAAGGGTGTAACCTCCTCCCTCACCTGCTCTGGCATTTTAGCCAACCTTCTGGTAATTCTGTTCATGATGACCCATGTACTGCAAATGCGATTACATGCTAAATATCTCTCAGGATTATGCGTAGGATTCTCATACATGCATGAACGGATAAACTCCATTGAAGTGATTTTCTTGCTGGGCTTGCAAATTTCTAACCTGGTTGCTCTAGTAATGACCTGTTGAGTCTTGTACTCTCGGATTATCCAGTCCCTGCGCATACCATTCTTCCCAGCTGCATCGACCCATGTGTCAATCTCTATTATGTCTCCCCTGTCAAACATGTCCCTAACTATAAAATTCCATTTCTTTTTGTTTCCAGGGCCATCGCAATGGACATGATGAGATTATGGCTGAAGCCCAAATGCTTACCAGGAGCTATACTTCTCACTTGAATGTTAATTCTCGTGACGACCCAAATAAGCTTTCTAAGGCTCATTTCATGGGTCGCCCCAAATCCGTTCCCAGCAAGACCGGAGCTCATGACATGATTTAGTGCCGTCTCCTGCATTCACTGTAGAGTTAGTCACCGCTCATTCCTTGCACATAATCTTTTCTTAATCAAAATGTTGCTTTGCATTGTGTGCAGGAAATCAGATCAACTCGAGAGATACAAAGTGAGAGGAGCATGATGAAAAAGATGGAGGCATCATCAACAAACCTGCAGCAAGTTCATCAGTGTCTCCATTGTGGCGGTTTTATCAGGTCCGATTTCATATGACCTGATAATGAAAGTCTGCCTATAAATAAACCTATCCTCCACAAATCTCCCCATCAGATACGAGTTCATCTCCGGAACATCATTCACCAGCCCTGTAGCTATCTTAGTCTTATTAGGAGCTTCACCCACATAAACCCCGTTCACTTTCCTCCCGTTGATGACATCCACACTATGCGACTTGCTAGTTTTCGCTTTGGCCACTAATCCGCTCCTCCTCATCTCCCTCCTGATCATAACATCGCAGAATCCCATATTCAATCTCTTCTCTCGACTAAACCAGCTTTCCATGCTGCACAATCCGGTGTTATTCACTGCATTTAACGCCATTGTTTTGTCAAAATATGGGGCACATTCTTTCACAGATACCAATTAGCAGGTGATCCGCTAACCCAATTTGAGTTTGTGTAAATTATAGAAGGAGAGGCTTAAAAGTATTGTCTCAACTTGCGGTGAGAAGCAAACCCTGGTGGCTTGGATTTGGCCTTCGCCTTTCAGCTTAATGGGTGGGAGAGAAATGGAGGATGCATCTACATCGCTGACTTATAAATGCAAATTTAGAACCTTTTTTTTTAAAAAAAAAAATGGTGGAAAAGATTTCTGAACATAGAAAAAAAAAAGAACATATTGAGACTTTAGCAGGATTCCCTTTCGAGATCTGGGGGTTGAGATAACAAATAACAGACAAATCATTTTAAAATTCATAACGGAAGAAAAACAGAGCATTACTTTTTAAGGAAGCTTTGGGCCTACACAACTGGGGTCTTCAGCCGAATTTCGAGTTCCACGCAGCAGTCGAGCTCACTGCAAATTTTTAGGTGTTTAGGGAGTAGATGCTCTCGTTTGTGATATTGTTTTATTTTTTGATGAAAATGAAGTCATTTTACTTGTTACACATTAAACACACCGAGCTTGTCCAAAACAACTGATGAATATATAAATACGACTGATGAATATAGAAGCACAATTGGTGAATATAGAAGCATAACTAGTGAATATAAAAGCATAACTGATGAATATAAGTTCAATTAATGAATATTCATCGGTTGTGCTTTTATATTTATTAAATGATCTGTTATATTCATCTGATGATTTGTGTTTCAGTATTTACAGAAAAAACAACTAGATTGAGATAAAAAAAATGAGAAAAATGACTTCGTATTTCATCAAAATTAAAAATCATATCATAAACGAGAGTACCTATTCCTGGAGCACCCAAGAGTAATTGCGAGCTCACATCAACTCCATTACACTTTTCAAATTGTTGCCTCGTGGTCAATGTCAATAACTCATAAATGGATCCAAAATGATGTGACTATTTTAGTTCTCTGTATGAATAATAAAAAATTAGAAAAAAAATCCATAAATATTAAAAAGCATATAATTTAACTCAGAAAAATTTGAATAATAAATAAAATTCTTAAATTTTATATTATATTTTCATTAAAACAGATTTATTAAATTAATAATTAAACTAATAAACTTATATTCGTTAATAATATGTTATCAATTTGTTAACGGTGTTGATAAGATATTGTGTTCTATACAGCATTTCGGACCCTCAGACTTTATGTTGCATAGAGAGTGTGTGGGCTGTGCTGTGTGGTTCATGTTTGTAAGGGGAGGCGGGATGGGGTTGAAGGAGCAGATGAAGAAATCTTTGTATTATAATATAAGTTTGGAGTTAAGGTGGGAGACGGTTTTCAGAAGATTTGGACCCGCCGACCCAACCTCCTTGACGACGTCGTTTCATACACTTTCTCCTTCAAACCCTAATCTCCTTCTCGCACCACCGCCAACAACCCATCAGCGGTTGCGCAGCCGATGCAGCGCCGACTCCGAGGACTTGTTTATCATCTCTAGCCGCAGGAACTCAATCCGAATCTGCAAATTCATCAAATCGGAAATCAAGTTCATTTCTGGTGATTTTTGAGCTTTGATATCTGGTCGATTTCGCGCTGGTTTGGTTTCCCTGCTTCGCTTATTATTTTTACTTTGTATTGAATTATCATCTCCATTTGCAATTTTTTCTCTCTTAAGATTTGTGCTGTTTTGTGTTCAAAAGCTAATTGCACGTTGGCTTGAAATATCGAAGCTGCTTTAAAAATGAAGGAAGCAATTATCCGTTATCCCATTTTGCCCATCAGTCAATCTGCTGTTTGTTTACATAAGATTTGTGGTTTCTAGTGTAGAATAGCTAGCTGCAGTTCTTAAAATGCAGAAAGCAGTTCTCAGTTATCACATTTGTAGATGAATCAAGTCCTTGGTGTTGGTTGGATCTAATAGAACAGTGTAGTTGGGGTTTATTTACCACCAGATTCCATGAGTTCTCTGTGTGTTATGTTCAGCTTCTTCTCAAACAGTTCCGGTGTCTTTTGGGTAGTATTTAGTTGATGATGGAGGTAAAGCTTAGGTTCAGGCGATAGACGTCTTTCTGTTACTTTTATTGCAGCATTTCATCATTATTAGAGCTGTTTTCATCATTAGCGTAGTATAGAATCCTTTCCTGCTGTTATGTCAAAGCGTAGATGCTTGTAGGCAGAACATATACGACCCACTGTTATGTTTAATATTGACATTTTCATTTTCAGCTCATTCTTCCAAACATTTTGAGCCGCCGCTCCAACGGTTGTTGTTATTGTTCACCTGACTTTCAAAGTCAGCTCTATACGCGGTGGGTTTGTCTCTCACAGGTATTTCTTAAGCATGAGAGCTAGTTTTTCAATGCTTTCTTTGCATTCTATTTTATGCTTTCTCATTAAGTGAAAAGGAAGTCGGCATTGCATGCTCAGAACTGAGTATTTAGTTTTGTAAAAGAAAACTTAGCTGGTTTTGCTGTGTTTATAATCTTTCAAACCTATGAAATTCGTGTCATGATGATTTGGAATGGATGGTTTAATGCAGCTTTCTCTGGGATGTACTGGATATGTTCGGGGATGAAGCTGGGGGACGTGAAGCTCTTGGTATAGATTTTTGCTGTGGTTTTTGGGGCTCGGTTGGCTGTCGTTAGGTCACAGCTACAAAACGTTGATTTATGGTATGATGATGATAAAGTAGCTAGCCCGTTGCACTACAAATTTTCATATGTTTCTAAAGGTTTGGGTGTGACCTGAGAATTTCAATTAAGTCAAGTCTTGTAATTGGGTTTTCCTTTCAGTACACTGGCAGCAGTTAATGGAGTCAGGTTCAGCAGTTAAGAAAGAAGCTCTGATGAGCGGCGACCCTCGTCTATCGTCAGCTTACTCCGCCGCTTTCAAAAAATCCGAACCTCTCCAGGAATCTTCTACCAAGATCGAAGGCTATGACTTCAATCACGGCGTCGATTATTCTCAGTTTCTTAAGCATATGGCTTCCACCGGCTTCCAGGCTGCGAATCTCGGCGACGCCATTCAAGTGGTAAACAGATGCTAGACTGGAGCCTTGCTGATGAGCAGGTCACCGCTGATGAAGATCACCTCAGCCTTGAAGCCCGCAAGTCAGTGAGATGTAAAGTGTTTCTGGGGTTCACTTCGAATCTCGTATCCTCCGGTGTCAGGGAGACGGTGCGCTATCTGGTCGAGCATCACTTGGTCGACGTGGTTGTCACCACCGCTGGTGGCATCGAGGAAGACCTCATAAAATGCCTAGCGCCAACATTCAAAGGCGACTTCTCATTACCAGGCGCTCTTCTGCGCTCGAAAGGACTCAACCGCATTGGCAATTTACTCGTTCCAAACGAAAACTACTGCAAGTTCGAGGACTGGATCATGCCCATTCTCGACCAGCTGCTCAAAGAACAAAATGAAGATTCTGCACTCTGGACACCATCCAAACTCATTTCGCGACTGGGAAAAGAAATCGATGATAAAACCTCGTACCTTTACTGGGCGTACAAGAACGACATTCCGGTCTTCTGCCCGGGCATAACTGACGGGTCCCTGGGCGACATGCTCTACTTCCACTCATACCACAACCCGGGGCTGGTCGTGGACGTCGTGGGAGACATTAGATCCATGAACAGTGAGGCTGTCCACGTCGCCACCCTAAGGAAAACGGGGATGATAATCCTCGGCGGAGGGTTGCCTAAGCATCACATTTGCAATGCTAACATGATGCGTAACGGCGCGGATTACGCCGTCTTTATTAATACTGCGCAGGAGTATGATGGGAGTGACTCGGATGCGCGGCCGGATGAGGCTGTGTCGTGGGGCAAGATACGCGGCGGTGCCCAAACTGTTAAGGTACACTGTGACGCGACTATCGCATTTCCCCTCCTGGTGGCCGAAACTTTTGCGTCTAAGGCGACGAAGAACTCAATCAATGGCAATATCTAGGTATTGCTTCCCAAGATCTTGGTTGAGGTTTGAGCATATGTTCAAATCGAGCAGATGTTCATATCTGGCACAGCTTTACTGTCATCCAGGCATTTAAAATAGGAGTGATTTTATTTAAAATAGAAATGATTTATTAATTTAGTTATAGGCAAAATGAATCTGTTTGTAACTGTTGAAAACTTTTCTATATGTGCGAGTAAAATGGTCATAATGTCCATAATTTAAAATCCATGGAGGTGGTCACATCTCCCTCCGCACCACCACCACCTGCTCCCTCCTCTCTCCGCCATCTCTGTCCACAGTGGTACTCTTCACCTCCGCCGCAACACCACCGTGCCCAATTTCTCATTTTGCATCTAATTTCATACTTGGAACATTTCAGTTTAGCGCCCATTGTTCAGATTTCTTCCTAAATTTTTCTTATGTTGGCTGATTCCAATTCCAACCAAGTTTGCTTTCTGAAGCTGCAATAGTTTTATGATGTCTTATTGAATCATCTGTTTGATAACAGTTCTGTGGATGGGTAGTTGAGCCGGTTGATAGTTTGGTATTTGTGATTCAAAAGCCGATTAATTCTGAATAGAATTTATGGGGCTGGCACTAGCTAGACAAATTTATGGGGCTGGCACTATCGAGATCTAACCGATTAAATCTGTGGATGGGCCGCACTGTCTGCTTAGCTTTAAGCCTCAACCTTGCCGTGGTTCGAGCAGACATCAACGAGAGCGTCAATCGATTAGGTGGGAAGACGTTTTCATGGTCCGATCCATTCTAATGATAAGATCCAAAGGATACCACACGGATTAGGCCTTGACGCTCTTAATCGAACTAAGTGTAAGGATCCAACACTCTTAGTTCTGCTAGTGCTAGTGTAGGCCCCCTGGGCCCGAGCAAAGTGGGAAGTCCGATGAGATGGAGGAACAAGCACAATTCGAACTCAAAATGAGAGACACTCGAACCCACATTCTAGAAGAGTGTGGAAAACGAGTAGATAAAGTCTCTTGTAAATATCGAGATATGGTGGAGAGATATTTCTAGATAAGAGAATGATAACCGTAGAATTGGTTAGATCTCGTCCATCTATTGAGGGGTTGATATGTATGTAAGGGAATGAGCTCATTTTCTCCAAATCATTCTTATAAGTTATCTTCTCTTTGCACACAAATTTCTTTCTTTTTTCAAATCTCCCTCTAGCAGAGTCTTTGCTTTTGTTACCTCAAAACAAATTATTCAAATTATCTTTAAAGAAAATTAGACTAATCCACTCAAGAATCACTCGAATAAGACAGTTTGTACTGTTTATTACTGCAATAACAACTCATGAAACACATGCAGTCACATATCCTTGTCAACTACAATACCTTTATTTTATGTAAACATCCACATGTTGTGGTTCATACCCAGCCAAGACTCTTTCTTATGTAATTATATATGGTGCTGATTACTAGTTAAGCAACCGGATAGTAAGCCCCCATGGCCAACCCACACACACCCTCTTTTGCACTTGCGTCCCTCTCGAATCTCACATATCCGTTCTCTCCCCAGCCCCTCCCCCAGGAGTTCTTCGCGATCCAATACTTGGTTCCATCAGCGAGGGAGCCATACCCAACTATCACAATCGCATGCGTCAAATTGGTACCAAGATTGCCGCTCAAAATGCCGTCTCCATAATACTTAAAAGCATCAGAATTCGAGTCAACAGCAACAACCACAGGTTGCTTGGCAACAGCAAGTTGGAGGGCCTTTTCATTGTTGGCTGGGACCCTCTTGTAGCCGGAAATATTGGCCGCGGGACTGCCCGCAACCTTAAGCTTGCATTCACCCTTTATACCTTTATAAGGGTAGGCCTCCTCGGTGACGAGGCCTTTGTTTTCTATGATCCACTCATATGCTTTGTCAAGTTGTCCATACTTGCAGCCGTGTTGGCCCTTGACGTCACAATCAACGAGTTCTTGCTCCGACAGAGAGATCAATTTGCCTGTCTTTATCTTGGTTATTCCTTCGACAGAAGCCACTACCGCAAATGCCCAACAAGATCCTACAAGTGATCGGCAAAATATTCATTGCTCAATTTGAGATAAAAAGTGTTAACTTCTCGTTTTGTGTCTACTTACCGCAAAGTAGCTGATTTTTTACACCGGTGACGGCCCCTTTATCCCTCCAATCCACACTAGCCGGAGCACCGCGTAGCTCTTGATCCAAGTATGTGTCATCGCTGGCGTGGTCGATTAGGTCATCTTTGGGCTTCGCGAGTAGGCCGGTATATTTAGCTTCAAACTCCTCCTTACTCAAGTCTGCAAATCCGTTGACGCGCAAATGATACTTGATCCCCTCCACTTTATTATGCGCATTTATGCGGGCAATGCTGTCCTTGAATATCTTGAACCTAAGTTGCTTCTCTTCAGGGCTTTTGTAGACTCGGTTATACTTAGCCATCCACTCCTCATGCACGCTCACCAGTTCAAGATCTTGAGGATCAAGATGAGAGACAGCCATGGCTGCCGAACAGACTAGACCGAGAAGAGAGAAGAAAATGGGGAGAAACACAATTGACCTAGCCATGATCAGTGAAGGATCGAGTTGGAAAGAGTGTTTTGGGTGTGTGTGTTAAACATCATATGCTTCATGCCATGCATTTATAAAATGTAAGCGATCAGCCTGGACGTCTCCTAAGTCAACGTGTTCTCACAGAAACTTCCTCTAAATGGGAGAAACCCTAACCCTAGGTAGCACGTCACTGACTTTATTTTAGAACCACGTTCCGTTTTGGAGTGAAACACCTCCTAAATTCACTTGATATGATGAGACCGAACAACAAAACACTAGCTAGAATGTCACTGACTTCATTCAGAATCAATTCCTAAATTCACTTGATATGATAGACTGAACAATAAAACCCTATGGTCGTGTGATAGCTACTGCGAGCTGATGGTTCATCGCAATCGAATCTTTTGATGAATGTGAATGGTTAGTTGATATAGCAATGGCTGACTGATGGTTCTTAACTAACAAAAGATGAA